>JACXGI010013258.1:9012-21261 GCA_016801175.1 Esox masquinongy | reverse complement strand
ACACACACACACACACACACACACACACACACACACACACACACACACACACACACATTAATTCACCTGAATGTGAGACTCTGCATGTGAAACATGACAGCACTAGTTATTAGCATTAGCCATCAGTCTTCCCAAAGACAATCAACACGCGGCTGGCAGGTCTCTTCTGACACACCTGCCTTACCTCAGCGAGAGGTGACTGGATGCTGGAAATAAAACCCAACCGAAATCATTAGTTAATGTGTAAATCAGTCCATAACGGCCATGCCAATAACTATTTACATAATCTCTATTTAAAAAAAAAAAAGGAAAAAAAGAATACGCCTACTTATTTGGTGATTTATGTATATTTATTTTATCGGTATAAAATGAATTAATGAAAGCACCTGCTCATTTGCAGCAATCGTTCTCTATATAGGGCTTTCAGTGACTTCTTCCACATTTTGTTACGCACTGATTTAAGATTACATTTATTTTTTTGCCATCAATCTACAAACAAGAACCAAGAATAAAGTGAATAGAACTGTTTAAACACTCAGTGCATGAGTATTCTTCCCCTCTGCAAAAAACCCTACCAGCTGCTCGGTGAACATGATCGCTGTAACGTGACAGTAAGCATGGTGGTTTGACAGTGATGTTAAGTAAAACAAGTAGAATTACATTCCACCAAGTCAGTCATGCAACCGTTCAAAAGCTGGTGCAGATCTATCATTCAGGACACGTCCAAATTAGAAAGTGACTAAAACCAGCATCCCTTCATACATGTTATCGGTCACCAGCAGACCCAGCCCATCGATTATACATAACACTAATGTACACCCCCAGTCACTATACAGCCTATGAGCTATAGGCTAATGTTAGTTCACATGACTTTCAACTGTTATTAAGCATCATACTTGCCCTCAGTGAAATATTAACACCAGCGGAGAGAGTATAAAATGCATGTTGCTCCGTCAATTCATAGGTGGGGAATTTCTGCACAGACATGTTATAATTATCCAGCCTAATCACTGGAGTACATCTGAGAGATGTTATAATTATCCAGCCTTATCGCCGGAGAACATCTGAGACATGTTATTATAATTATCCAGCCTTATCACTGGAGTACATCTGAGACATGTTATTATAATTATCCAGCCTTATCGCCGGAGTACATCTGAGACATGTTATAATTATCCAGCCTTATCACCAGAGTACATCTGAGACATGTTCTAATTAACCAGCCTTATCGCTGGAGTACATCTGAGACATGTTCTAATTATCCAGGCTTATCGCCGGAGTACATCTGAGACATGTTATTATAATTATCCAGCCTTATCGCCGGAGTACATCTGAGACATGTTCTAATTATCCAGCCTTATCGCCGGAGTACATCTGAGACATGTTATAATTATCCAGCCTTATCGCTGGAGTACATCTGAGACATGTTATAATTTATCTGAGAGATGTTCTAATTATACAGCCTTATCACCGGTGTAAATTTCAAAGATGTTCTAATTATCCAGCCGTATCGCCGGTGTAAATTTGGTGGTTCAGCAGAAATACTTCTGATCTACTGCCATAGATGGATACATCTTTCAGGATCATTGTCATTAACATATATTATTAACATAGCTATGCTGAACTAGACTGAGTTTAACAAATGATAGTTAATTACTATATTCTCCCATACATGAATGGAAGGGCGGGAAAAGCTGTGAAATAGAATCCAAATACTTATACTGAATCAACAACCGATCAATAACTTATTTAATGATACATAAACAACCACCATTTTAGTTTGGCGGCTCAGCACTATTGAATAGTAAGTTACTAAGAAACAGTGGTGATAGTGTTTGCATCATATGTCTGGTATGGAGAAAAGCAGACATTACATGGGATCTGGTTTCAACACCCCTACTACAGCAATCAGACTGTACTGTCTTTTATCTGTACCCCACCCCCCACAACACACATCCCACAACCCCCCCAGACAAACACACACCCCTGCACCCCGCACATACACTGCATAAACACCCGTCCCATCCAAACACCCTCCTCCCAAGCGCGCACGCATGCGCACGCGCACGCACGCCCACGCATCCACACAACTGCATGAACACAAACAAAAACCACCTGGTTCTCTACATATACAGAAGTGGCCTCTGACTCCTGGTTATCTAGAACATACAGTATGTAGATCAGCCAGTACCTACTGAAGCTGAAAACCTGACCTGAATATGATGCTGTCTTCTGTGTTGTGTTTACTAACTGATCTGGGGGGCTGGACTCGTGGGCTGACCTTTAGACTGTGAAGTGGACTGTAGCGGAAGATTCATCTGTTAACAGGATCCCACCATCCCAGATTCTAGTTCCAGAACACCTCCACTAACGTCCTTTGACAGAGAACAAGATCTAGAACTCACCAGGTTCCTGGAGAGGTAACGTCTCCAACCCAGTTGGGATCTTTTCATCCAACCAATTATGACCCGGTGTGCTAGAATAGTGTTGTAACCTAGAGGACGGTAGCTTGCAGGCTGAATGTCCTCCAGCCCAGTAGGTGGCAGTATGTCCCCATAGAGGCCCCATACAATAGAAGGGACTTTGCGACAGAATCTCAATTGCTACTTTTGTGCGTACCTTTGCGTGTGTTCTCTGTGACGTCGACCCCAAACTGGATGACATCACCAGAGAGGACCTCACAAGGGGGACTCTCCTCAGACCCTCGACTCAAACGCTGGCTGTTGATGAACGTCCCGTTGCTGCTCTTAGTGTCCTGGAGGTAGAACTGCAACAAGACAACAACACTAGAAGCTGTAGTGACAGGAGTTCATTGAACGCAGTAAGAAAATCACAGAACACAGCTGAACTCTACAGCATCAACCATATTATACAACCCACCCCCTGCAGAACTGGAATGGCCTCTTGGAGAACCATTATCCGCCTCCTGTGACATTCCTCACCGCACTTATGTCATTCTAATGAAGCTTGGGTTTGTGTGGGGAGACTGACTGAACAAATGAATAATTTAAAGGCCCAGGACACAGGAGGAAGTTGGGCTGGGAAACAGGGCCTGCCTTCTATTATCCCCACAGGCGATCCCTGTAAAGGCGCTCTGCAGGGCACCTCAGGCTAATAGCAGAAAGCAGCACATCAATGTTTTGCTCCCGTCAGGCCCATCAAAACCGTGTCCCTGGGGACCAGGGTCCTGCTGAACAGGCACCAGGCCTGAAGGAAAACCAGATGACATATGGGGCAACTATCTGGGCTGAATCATCTATCGCCCAGATCACATCACTAATTAGTGCTGGTTTGTTTAGTGAAATGGCTTTTGGACTCCTGTTATATTTATATATTATGTTTTGGAACTTTGAATGAATAAAAACAATTATACCCAACACTGTATGTATTGTTTAGTGCATGACAAGCCGTTCTCGTATAAAATGACATGCTCTTAATAACCTGCTTAATGTTCCAAATTAAAATAATATTCCCTTGTATGGTCTCCACAACCCCCTCCCACACCCTCCTATCCCCCTCCCCCACCATACCAGCTGACACAGCCATTCAGGAAACAGAGGATGATCTGTCATTCCTCCCTCATTTCTTCAGCCTAGCTGAAACCAGGGGGAGACTCTGAAGGACCAACATAACTCATTTGATAAAACTGTAGTTGCCGTCTTCACTCCTCCAGAAGGCCACAGGGTGTTTCTTTCAGGTCCTGTGACAACTGTTTGTTTGTACAATGAAATCCAGATGAGTTTCCAGAGAAAGAGGTGGTACCACGGGCTGACAAACTCACCGTTGCCGTCACAACCTACAGAAAGCAACCTCACCTACTTCTGGTGACCATGGTTACTCTACCTGTTCCCATGGGCAACAACTACTTGCCAGGGAACAACCAGTTAGACAATCGACCGGTCTGCGTTCCACCGAAAACAGGAGTTGCACAGGAGAGGATACAGGACACCTGGCCTGGTCATTTGGGTGAGAGAAGACCCTTTTATAAGAGGGTCAAGTCAGCTTCCCCCTGTCAAGGCTGAAACAGACCTTACTGCAGGGTTCCCTCGCTCTTAAAGCCAACCTTAACAGCCAGACACACCCACAGCCAGACACACCCACAGCCAGACCTACTAAACAAGAGGATAAGAAGGCCTTACTAGTCATTTATATTAAGTTTCTATAAGCTGTAACAACACATGACAAATTGGTCAATTCCAAATGGCACCCTTTTCCCCAAGTAGCGCAACACAAACCCAAGACCCTGGTCAGCGCACTTCAACGGGATCAGATAGATATTCGAGATGAAGACAGAATCACGGTTCCAATTGAAAACAGAGAGGAAGTAGAGAAGACACAGCTCAATGTTTCCAGCTCCTTTTGGCTGGGGTTTCATTTAAGGCTTGTAACACTCAGCTGTGATCCAAAGAGCTAATTTTCTGCATATTATAGTTTATGGACCGAAACTGCTTTTCAAACCTACTACTTGAAATACTACGGAAATAATAGAATAGCCCTGAAAGTGCAGAACCTGTGTATCTGGAACTTCAGGAAGCTTTTTAAAATACTACAAGTAGTACAAAGAATACAAGCTGTTTATTAACCCTTTAGATCCCATAGCAGCCGTTATATGGAGATATGTATATATATATATATATCCAGGTAAAATGCGAGTTCACTAAATAAACCGAGGAGGAAAACCAGCATCGCAGAAGGCGATTGGCTGGAATGGTATTGTTAGAACAGAATTGTCTGAAAAGTAGCGGCAGGCTCCAAAAATTAGAAATTGACATTGCACTGGCACTGAACTGTGTTGCTAAACAACTCTTAGAGGGCCTCATCAGCTTGAGATTTTTTTACAGAAGAAATCCCACCTGGTACAGCTTCAACTGGAAAGCAGTAATTTTACCAAACCGGAGACCTGAAGGATATGTGACGGTCCGCAAGCTCTGGCTTGAATTTTAGTTCTGCAATCAAAAAGGCAACGTGTGGTTAGAACCAGAGTATATTCATTCAGACCACAACGCATTCCGAACCAAGCGTCCTGTACCGAACGGTACGGATACGTGTACCGTTACACCCCTAGTACATAGCTAGTTAACCAATTTAAAGAGAGACATCTCAAAATCCCTACAGCAGGAGGCAGCAAACTATGTCTTGCATTTTAACCCTTGATACCCACTTGACTAGCAAGCAATTTATTGGTGAATTTTATTCATACTTAATAGACAGGCTTGTTTATATAATGTAAATAAGTCAATAATCAGAGGGTAGCCCACATTGTTTACTCTGGAATACCAGAAGAAAGAAATTCAGGTTCAGGTGACAGTGTTTCCCTCCTATTGTAATCAGAGCGGCACCCCGCCGCTGCAAAATTGTGATGCACCACCACAGAAAAATCTGAATATTTTTACAAAATACGATTCTTCTTTTCAAGGTGAGCGCAATTTAACATTGCGCACAGTTTACTATGATGCCAGCATCAGAGCTGAGCGAACTTCGGGTGAATGACGTTGTTGGAGAATCAAACTAGCCAGTGACGTCAAAGAAACGTGACCGGCTGTGTCTGTGCATATGCACGTGTGTTGAATTGTCAGCAAGTCAATCAATCAAATCAAATGTATTTATAAAGCCCTTTTTACATCAGCAGTTGTCAGCAGCTTTTACAAAACACCCAGCCTGAAACCCCAAGGAGCAAACAACAAGTGTTAAATTTCAGTGGCTAGGAAAAACTCCCTAAGAAGGCCGAAATTTAGGAAGAAACCTAGAGAGGAACCAGGCTCAGAGGCCAGTCCTCTTCTGGCTGTGCCGGGTGAACATTTTAAGAGTACAAGTTGTAACAATTAATGGCTGTCACATTGATATAAAGAAGGTAGCCAACATCTGAGTGACAACCAAAAGTAAGAAGCTAGCTAGCTGTCACAAATCGATAACTACAATAGATAAGCGTCACGCAGGCAATAATAGAGATTCGGCTGCAACAATTAGACCTTCAGTTTTCGTATTCTGCCTTCAAAATAAAAGTCTGTTGTCTATATATACAGTGTGTATTGTGTACATTTTCAAAAGAAAGAATGTGGGAAAAATATAAACCAAACAAAATTAGTCTTTAAATAATACTTTTTTATAATAAAGTATATTATAAGCTGGCGCACAATGAGAAATGCTTAGAGCTTAATTTAACATATCTAATAGAAAAAGCCTATTTTGGTGTTACTGTTGTTAATTTTATTGAGCTCATCACCCTTTTTAACCCCCAATGCAACACACAGTAATATACACTGTACATGGAATTCATATTGCCTCATTAGTTAGTAGATAGTGGCTTTTATTAGGAGTCTAGGAAGTGATTCATGAACAGTTTCATGTTGGGAAGAGTTAATTCAAAGGGATTGTAAAAAACCTTTAGCTTTTAATTACTTCCCTTGCCTCCCAACAGTTAATAAAATAATTCAATTTACTCTTCAATTTATCATTTACTGGGCTATATTATTTTTAAACACCTCACTTCTATTACTTGCACAGTTAATCATTTATCCATTTCCCCCATTCAACACTTGCCATTTCTCCCATGGGATGTTTCCCATTTTCCTCATCACATAAATGATCACAAGAAGGGCGTGTAGCTACATCTGAGCAGTAATTGTGACAAAAGTCAACTTCAGGAGTCTTTCAGCAGAATCTGTGCAGGTCAGGTCTTATCTTGATCTCCATTTCCTATTATTACCATCATAATCATTATCATCTGGTGTAGAGTCATTTGCCAGATCATTGCCAAATATTTTTTAGGTTGGTGGTAGCCCTATTCAAAAGAGACAGCTGTTTTGAGCATAAAGTGACTAAGCTAACCAAACAAAAAAAATGTCTGTGTGATACTACATGTTGTGACATGTTCGGCCCAACATGTCAAAACCTGAAATATCCAATTAATCTATAACTTTCTGAAGCATATTTCCTGCATTTGCAAAGACATTCTAGTATGGAGGACTAAATACAAAAAAAAAAATAAAAGAACCAGGAAAGCCTAGTTCAGACAGCCCGGGATTAGAAGTGAGGAATGTTGTTGCCCTCACTGGATTCGAACCTTGGTATCCCACGAGAGGCTATGTTTTTAACCACTACGCCACGGAGCTAAACGTTTGCCAACTGTCGGTATAGCTTTTCGGCGTTAGATCATTGTCACGCATTAACATCACGCGAAGTTAGAATATTTCGCTAGACACCATTAAGCATTGTGTTAAACTGACTAACGTTTCTTATTAAGTTTATACCTTCACCACCAATAGCACCTATTAACTGTATGGCTTTTGCTACTGGTCGTTTTAACAGCTTATTAGCCAGTAATAGGCTTGCTAGTATCTACTAACTTACTAACTGGAATAGTCATAAGAATTGAGCAATTTCTAGTGAATCTGAAGATGATCGTTACACTGCCAAAGCCATTTTATTTCATGGCACAGCAACGTTTGTGCATGTCATTGATTCACATTCATGAATGTCATTGATACAATAACTTTCAATATAGGTGACGATAAATTACTTTTTCATCAATTGAAAAGACGAGTAGCGAGAGAAGTTTGTCTATCCTGAACAAATCCTAATGCATAATTAGAAAATCCACTAGAAATAGTCGCAATATAACAGTAAACAGTTTTATTTTAGGCTTACTATAAAGTAGCTACTGAAGGTTGTAGCCAGTGAAGTTTCTGTCCATTCTGAACAAATCCTAATGCATAATTTGCTTTGACTGTGACAAGACTCGAACGCGGGACCTCTTGTTTGTTAGTCCGCGTCTCTAACCACTATGCTATTTAACAGCGGGTAGTCAGTCAGTCACACAGTAAAGACATTCACTCTTCTAGGCCGGGTCCACTTTAGCTGTCCGGCAAAAAAAACACATTTGTATCGCGTATGCGCATTGTGGTGCAAATTCAATATAGGGCGGCAGGATTTGTTAGGTTGAGATGTTTTGATTGGACTGGAGGGCTATACCTTGAGAAGACTTGTGACTGGACAAGTATCACCTGTAGCGCAATATATATAAAAAAAAATAGCTTTGTCGCCAGTAGCAAAAAAAAATTCCAAAACATTTTATCCAAATTAAAAGAAAATGTTTTAATGGCTGGCATATCCTTAACGTGAACGAAAATACCTAAACAAGATACGATACATTTTTCTTTTTCTTCACAACACTTTGTATAGCAATCACCACCTATCATGTTCCCATGATCATAAATAAAAACTTCTTTATGGCAATAATGCAGTAATGTCAGGAGACGAAACAGTCTTTCTGTAACTACAGTACAACAGCTGCTGAATTAGCCGTAGTTCAATGCAGATGAATATAGACAGAAGCTGGCAACTGTGTTGAGGGAAGCAGAGGAGTGAGCACGCCTCTTATGAACTTATTGCTTGTTATTTATAGTCTATTCTGATTACATAGTAGTTACTACTTCAACCCGAGAGAAGCTGTGTGCTAGGTAGCACTGGCTAATTCAGAAAAGAAACAACACTTAGCCAATAGTGCCTTTTCTACCTTTCCAACACATTATTGCTGAAATTACAGGTCTACCTGTTCAGTGCTTTAGCTTGTCCTTCTTAATTAAACATTTACTCCATTTTTAATTCCATCTTCGTTTGATTAGCCAGAAAGTCTTCCTCAACGTGCCACATGGAGACTACAGCATGAATGTGCCGGTTTGATGACGCTGTCACAACACCAACGGACACTTGCTAAATCACATGTTGTTTCACGATTCTGCCCCCTCAGTGCTTCAGCGGAAAACCGATAAAAGGAATGCCTGTTAAAACGTTAAGCAAATTTCCCATTTGTCACATCTCCCGTTGAAAATAACCTAAACAAATGTCCATGTGTTAAGGAAACAGTGAGTCAATGAGGTGAAGAGAGATGAAGCCGCGGCGCATTAGTCTGGTCGTGTCGAAGGAGGCTTGGCTGGATCACTGCGGTTCTGCAAGCTATGGAAAGGGACGGACATTTCGTAATCAGGGTAAGACCAACAGGAAACGCACTGCAACATCAAGAGTGACAAGACAGTTTGGCATCACAGGAAATACACCGTGCTGAAGACTCAGCCAGACTACCGAAAAGTCCCTGTAAAATACACCGTGCTGAAGACTCAGCCAGACTACAGATTAGTCCCCGTAAAATACACAATGCTGAAGACTCAGCCAGACTACAGTCAGAGAATACACCTGCTGAAATGGCTTCAGAGGACTGGATGTGTGTCTCTTTACACTACACACTGCTGACCTATACAGACAGGCTGGCTGAAAATCTATGGACTTAGTGCTCTGGGCTGCTGCAGCTATAAACATACACAGTCACATCACTGACTACAACTCTACACCAGAGAGAGCAGGCGAGCGAGAGAGCGCTACAGGGAGAGAGAGTTGCCCAACTCCATTAACCCAGAACACAAAGACAGATACAGACAAACCCACTACTAGGTCACCTCATGAATATGGTAATCCCGCAGCGGTCAAATGCGAATACAATTAAGAGCAGACATGCTGGGTCGCCCGGTGGGCGTGAAGGGGGGAGGGGCAGCAGATCACGGTCCTACGGCTGACACGGATGCAGGCTGGAGGGGGTTCTGAGGGACAGAGGACCAACCGGATGTGGCCACGGTAGGACCGGATGCGGTCACGGTATGACGGTAGGACCGGATGCGGTCACGGTATGACGGTACGACCGGATGCGGTCACGGTATGACGGTACGACCGGATGCGGTCACGGTATGACGGTACGACCGGATGCGGTCACGGTATGACGGTACGACCGGATGCGGTCACGGTATGACGGTACGACCGGATGCGGTCACGGTATGACGGTACAACCGGATGCGGTCACGGTATGCCTGGATGCGTATTCTACTGGACAACATTCAGGTGAGCCTGTTCCATCCACTTTGCTTCGGTTAGAGAGTCGTTTTGGGAAAAAAAAAAACATTTTCAGGGCACGGAATGAAAAGCCCCCGCGCCCCCAGACCTCTTCTCTGCTAGCCCTGGATAGTGGGAGACTAAGCACAGACATCCAGAAGAGGCAAGTGTGTTGAGGAAAGCCCATCCACATTCCTGGGGCCTATTCCTGGCCTTCACAGCACCAGTTCAAAACTGCTGAGTCGCTGGTCTGAGTCTGCTAGTAGGGAGGTGACTATTTGTCACGTTTGTCACGCCAAACAGAAATAAATACTGCACATTCTATGTCACACCTACAGATCCCTCTCAAAGGATTAGCAGTCTGTTTCCTTTTTATGAAGTGTTTTTATGCTCCCTCCTATACATTTGGGATAGCCATGCCTGAGGACTGAGAGGTGGGAGGGGTTTACCAAAATGTACTCATGGGTCTTAAATTACCTAACCCGGTCTATTGGAGCCATCTTTAACACATTTGAGTCCATAACCTAACAAGGACTGAAACAATGTTGATATTTATTGAATTCAATTATGCAAACTAAGTCTGTCCAATGTTTAATAAGATTTTATTCTCCCTACCACCCCGTTCCCAAAATGCCCCCAGTAAAATAATGGCAGACATTGGTGTCAGCTGAGCCAAAGATGCACCAAAGGGAAACCAGCGGATCTGACAGACTGATGTCCAACATTACCAGGCACCTAAATTGCCTGGAGCAGCTGGGCGAGGACAAGCAGCACCGGGTTTCAGTAACACTGGGATCAAGACGCCAACCAGTGGGAGCGAAATCAAGACTTGTTGCTTCAAGTTGTTAGCTTCCAGTCTACTTGAACCAAAAGATTTTTTCCACCAAGGCTAAGGGTGTGCCGAGGCCCTGTGGGGCGAGACCTCCGGGCCCGGATCGACAACACCTCCAACCGAGGAGCAGTGGGGCGAGACCCTTCGGGCCCGGATCAACAGCACCTCCAAGGGAGGCTGACAACTCTGCATTGGACAACAGGAGTTGTCAAGACGATAGCAAAAGACGTGAGAACAGCGCAGGGTCGGCTAGAGCTGTCAGTACTTCAGACAGAAACACCCCAAGCGGACCAGCACCACCTAACCCCGGACAGAATTGCAATGTGAGGGCTGAGTCCCAAACTGCACCCCATTCTGCCTATAGTGCACGACACGCACAGGGCAGCAGTGCCTGGGTTCATGTCCTCACTAGTGATGGAGACCAGGTTCGGACGTGTTTTGGATGTGTTTGGAGCCGACAACGTGGGGGCTGTTTTCTGTTGTCAAATAAAATAATGTTACTACAGAAGCTAGCCTGTGTAATAGAGGTAAGAACGTAGCGTAAGCTCACTTCCCAGTTAACTCGAAATGCTGCCAATGGGGCTACCCAGGTGGCACTGCTCACGTAGCTCATACGGTTGCAACGTTGTCAGGGAGGGTGGTCATGTGAGTCGCAAAGCAGATGATCGCGGGATCACACGCTGGGACAGCAGACCAACTGTCAGCCGGAAAGCTGTGCTGCTGGTAGCAACAGCACGCTGAAGTCTATTTCACTAGCTAACTCACTGGAGGGCCTTTGGATTTAGCGCTGTAGGCTACAAGCTGGACAGCTTATCTTCAGTAATATGGAGTAGATGTAATGGAAAAGTTTTGGTATTATTACTTCTGAAACACTACTATTATCGGAGCCACGCCTAGCAGAAATTTTATTTGATAAAATAGCCTAATTAGCATAGTCACCCCTTTATAATGATATGGTCACGCCCACTAAGACTTCGAACATTGTGTGCCGGGCTTATATACACAGACCAGCGGGCCAGAGGATAGGAAGGCCCCCTGCTAACATAACCGGTAAACATTGCATAGGTACCATCTGTTGATGACGAGGTCCAAAGAACCTTTATAGCGGACAGCTTTACATATTGAACATATTCTACATATTGAAGCATTAGCTTAACAGGACTGTTGACCCCAGTTTTTCAGAGGCAACAGAGACCTAGGCCTGATCATTAGGAAGTTACATTCACTAGTTGGAAATCAGTACTAAGCAAGAGTCAAGACGCAATAAAGCCTGTTATCACAACACTATGACAAAGGTTACTGTAGACCAGCAGCGGGGTCAACAGGTATGAATCGTCAGACTGAGTAGAATGAGGGACCATTCTCTGTGACCACACGCGACAGGGCTTCTCTGTGACCACACGCGACAGGGCTTCTCTGTGACCACACGCGACAGGGCTTCTCTGTGACCACACGCGACAGGGCTTCTCTGTGACCACACGCGACAGGGCTTCTCTGTGACCACACGCGACAGGGCTTCTCTGTGACCACACGCGACA
>JACXGI010013257.1:0-21162 GCA_016801175.1 Esox masquinongy | reverse complement strand
AAGCAGAAAAAACGGGAAAATCTAGGGTAGGGGGCTCATGCTATAAGAACTGTGTGTGCTGTGATTGTGTCAGACTCTGTTGGACTGAATGCCACACTGTCTCCAGATATATCTGTATGAATAAAGATAATTGCCGGCACTGCGATTTTGTCTCCTCTTAATCTCTTCTCATTAACCAACTCGGGGAAGTACTTTAGGTTGGTACTTCAATAGACACCAGCCAAGAAAAGACTGAAGTTAGACAAACGGGTATTTTTTTATGCAAAGGCAAAGTGAGTGGTACAGCTAGCTAGCTATGAGACATTAGAAGATACAGATAACTAACTACCTTAATAGTTGATCTCTTGAAAAGTTGGCTAACGTTGTAGTTTCCTACATAAGTAGCTGCATTTGACATTTCAACCTAATGTGGGTCTTATAGATCAAACATTGCCATCTGGTTCTGCAGGCGTCAATGTAGCTCAAGTTGTTCATGTCAATTTTATGTTCTTCATTTTAGCAGGATCAGATGGTGACTGGTAGAAGGTCACAGCAGGTCCTTGTCACAGCAGGATCAGACAGCCAGGGAGAAAAGGTCAACTGGGGAGCTGAGGTGAAATTTTGTCTTTTAAGGTGGATAACTTAAAGAAAATTAGTTCTGTTATGTGTAGCCCATATCTTGAATATTCATATTTATTAGCAGAACCAGAAGGATGTTGAGTCAACCAGTGTAGTCATGCACGAGAGTGGTGGAGCTTAGGAGGGGAGGTTGTGAAATTCAAGTACAGTACTGGCAAAATGTACATGTAGATCACAGATCAGCCACACACATTGAAATACAGAGGTCTGTAGTAGCTCTTCACTAAGAGCACACATCATAGACAATATGTAAACTAAGTAATATTAAATGAAATGGCTGAAGGCTGTATTTTGCGAGTTTGTTGTAGCAGAATCAATGAGATGTTGTGTCAGTGCACATACAGCATATGGCAAAAAGTATGTGGACACCCAACCATCACACCTATTTGAGCTTGTTGGCCATCCCATTCCAAAACCATGGGCGTTTGCAAAAACATATTTGTCCCCAGTGACGTAGCTATCCTGGGTGCAGTTGCACCAGGGCCCGCAGTGGGTGGCGCGTGCTTGATCACTATAAAAATGTTTGTTGTAATTTTATTTTAAATTGTGTGTTTCTATGTGGTTATCACAGTAAGGACAGCTGGCACCCTGGCCCGGCGTCACCAGTCTACGCCAGTGTTTGTCTCACATTTAAACCAAACCTACGCACCTGATAATGCACAAATCGTTTTGCCTGTAGAAAGATAGCGCTAACTCCATGCCTGAATCTCAAATCGCATACTACAAGTACGTACTTCGCGGATGATGGTAAAGTATGTACTGTTTAGTACATAGTAAGCTAGTATGCCAGTATTGGGACTGTCCGGGACAGACTACCTCTTCATAAAATTGCGTCTCAATATTAGATTTTGTCGCGCATTAACATCATGCCAAGTTTTAATATTTAGCTAGACCCCATTAAGCATTGTGTTAAACTGAATAACGTTTTTTATTAAGTTTACTTTCACCACATATAGCATCTATGAACTATACGGCTTTTGCCACTGGCCGTTTTAACAGCTTATTAGCCAGTAAGAAGCCTACTAGTATCTACTTACTACTTGGAATAGTCATAAAAATTGAGCAATTGCTAGTGAGACTGAAGACGAACTTACACTGCCAAAGCTATTGAATTTCATTGCACAATGTTTGTTTTTCTTTCATACGTGAATGACATTGATGCAATAAGTATCAATATAGGTGACGATAACAGACTTTTTTGTCAAGTGAAAAGACGAGAGAATCGTGGAAATCCCTCTTCTTTTACTGCGTAAGGGGTTGTGATTTACTGTATATTACCCCAAAAAGCATGCACGGAGGCATACTTCGAAAATCCACCAGAAATAGTAGACCATCCGGGAACTTTTGGCACACTATTTTCAGCATATGGTTTGAGACACACTAATCTTCTCGCATACTAATCTGGCATACTATATAGTATGCGATTTGAGTTTCAGCCAATGTTTAACTTCTCATTTTTCAATGGGTAACTAGCCAAGCTAGCGTTTGCTTAGCAGCACTGGGAGCTACCTATAGGCTAGTAAGCTATTAAAATACGAAGCTAAACAATTTGTATATACTGTAATAATGTCAATTAACCTGTCTGGAAGAAAAAGCGATAAATCAGATTCGAACTTCATCCATTTCATGTCATTAGTACATCCACCTTGGAAATGCAGCTGAACCAATGTTTATTCTTGTTTTCGCCCTTGTTTAATTCAGCTCTTTTACAAATAGCTCTACAATCCGAAATCTTTCTTCCCTTGGCAGTTTTCTTTGTGTACATTGTTGTAGGCAACGGAGGAATAGTTATTTTATTGTCATCTCTAGCTGCCATTGTAGCTTCTGTCTGAAAAATGTTTTCTTAGCTCCTTATTGCGGGCAGGTTTTACAAATGGAACCAAGCCCCGCCTCGCCAAAGACAATTGGCTAACAATTGTCTGGAATAGGTTTGGCTGCATTGTCACTACCAGTCATATTTTTCTATGAAATAATCCTACCTAATGCCCTTTTAAATGAATATTACCTAATGTTAAATATCACAAGCATATTATGCATACTCAGAAGCATATTATGCATATGCGACCAGCGAGGGGGGCCAGTTGGGGGGCCAGCGATTAGATTAGGGTGGCCGTGGCCAACCCTGGTCACCCCTTGGCGCGCTAGTGACTGACACACCCATTTTTTTCAGAGTTATTCCTAAATCAGCAAGTTAGGAGCTTCTTTTAGCCTTAAGATGTTTTGTGAATATGGCCCCTGATAGATAAGCTAAATATCTACCTCATTCATACATTACGGAGGTAATTAGCTAAAAGGTAACGTCAGCTAGGTTACACAATTTTCATGACCCCGAGATAATAGTTGCTAGTAGCAACGGTGGCCTCTACTCTACTACCGTAACCATACCTATCCAGCAACTACCTCAAAGCAAAGTGTCTGCGTGTGGTCCTAAAGCTAGTCTGATTCGAACTGCGTAATTGCTTACAGTACTGCCACTGCACCGTTCTAAAGAGTTTGAGCTTTTCTTATAATAGAGTTGTGTTGATAAAGAGGGGGGGACAAAACGCCATTTTCAAAAAGTGGGGGGGACATGTATGGCGTAATTTTGTTTCAATAAGAACAAACAAAATATTAGTACTGCAAACAAAATAATTAATATTGAAAGCAAGATTAACTAAAAAGTATTGAGATCAAATATATATATATATAGCAAATACAATCTTTTGAAATGCAAAAACAAATCAAACAGTTCTTTGAGAGGGAATATTTTTTCTTGATAACACGATTGTGTTAAAACAATTATGTCTTTGGCTGCAATTTTCTATCATTGATTACATTACCCTGGGTTTTGCTCTCAATTTATTTTTTTGCGGTTGCGAGTTTTTGACAGTTCTCATTGGGCAGGTTTAAGAGAGGAAATGCATCTCCATTGGTCAGCCAGGCAGGGCAACATCAACAGTTCCAGTTCGTTTACATTGTAGGCTTGTTACATTAATAGATAGACAGGCTATCGTGTATGGAACTTAATTTGGGTTTATGCGAGTAAAAAATATACACCATAATCATGCTTTGTTACAGTATGAAGTTGCTTTATCAAATTCCATAAATCAGATGTCAAATGTATTCACTGAATAATCATTTCATGCACCTATGTTAGATATCTAACAGGCTAAAATTAAGCTGGCTAGAAAGCTGATACATACAAATGACAGTGTGTTATAAATTTGCTAGTTAGCTGTGGAACAGAACCAAACTAAAATCATAATGTAAACATAGCTATGCAGTATGGCCAGTATGAGTTGTTTTAAGTTATACAATTTTAAGAGGCACAGCAGACATAATATTCGCCAAGTAAATCTGTGGTAAAACAGCTTACAAAACATGGGCATATACTGAGCCTTGAAATAACAGCACTTTATTAGCAACCGATCTGCACAACAAACTATTACACTATCTTCAAATGTTACATTTAAACTCATTATTTGTAACAAGGTGGGAGAGGAGGAACCAGGCGCAGGCTTACTTGTATTCGATGTGCAGGTTTAATGAAATAAACACAGAATACAAAACCAAACTGGGACAAGGTAAAGCGCTGACACGAAGCAGCGAGACGAAAACCACTAACTAGGCACATGCAACTTTACAAGCGACAATATCTGACAAACAGGGGGAGAAGAGGAGAAACATTTAAACACTCACTGATGGGATGATTGGGACCTGGTGTGCATGATTATGGGAGACAAGACAATGAATGAGTCCGGGGTGAGTTCATGAATGGACGGGAACCAGGAGTGCATGGCACAATGGCACTAGTCATCACCATACCGTGACATTATTAATATTATTCCTACAGTATACCTGGAGATCTGTGATCGAGACCCTTTCCTACAGGTAACACAGTTCTTGTGTTCAAGAAAAAGCCTACAAAGTGACTTCCTACAGGCTACAGACTTCCTCAATAATAGTTTCCAACATGGTTTTATGTATTTAACCAGAGCCAGAGCCAAAGCCACATGTGGTAAAAGAACACACATTATTTTAAAAGGATACAGTGGAACTGGAAACCTAAAACAGAAGGTCAATGGAAAACTATGCTGCAATTTGTAGTCATTTTGAGTAGTTGAATGACTTGTCATAACACAGGAATAGATGTCCATTTGCTGTCCATCATTACTAGTCCACACTTTAAGAGGGTGATGAATCGGGACACACAAACTCATTTATCCTAAACCAAAGTTTGCACAAAGTTGGGTAGGTTACTTTTGAAATGTAATCCGTTACAGTTACAAGTTACCTGTCCACATTTGTAATCAGTAACGTAACTTTTAGATTACTCAGTAACGTAATCTGATTACTTTGAATTACTTTTAGATTACTTTCATATTAAGAGGCATTAGAAAACAAATAGCAATAGCCTATAACCAGTTGAACACCCTTTGCGGGATCAGTCAGTGTTAGAGTTTACATAGCTGGCCAAAAACGGAATTTGCATTTTAACTTATGGGTTTTGTACAGCGCCTTTGGAAAAGGTTTCTAAACCATTGCATTCTACTTCAATATGATTGGGCTACATCTCTGCATTACACGCTTAAGGTCTGTCAGATATTCAGTCGTTCCAAGTAATCTAATAACCCTCGATTTTCCAGAATCTGTCTGTTAATCTGAACATAACCCAAAATCGAAGGATGTGTTAACCTTTTCTGTTATTTGTTTTATTCATATTTCTAATCGCTTCAAAACATTGTTGAAAAATAAATGGCAATTTCTCAAAAAGGGTATTGACATTGTTGTATATAAAAATCAAGATATCCGTAGCTTTTCGCGCGTACATTAATACAGAAGTCTGATGTTTTGCTCCACAACCACCAACATTGTCAAAACGGTGCAGAAACCCCAGGCACACGAACGCACGTTTGCAATCATGAACACCCGCACACAAATACGTTTTACCCGCGCGAACGTAACATAATTATTAGGCCCACCATCAATTGATTTTCAAATCGCAAATTATAGAAATAAACTGTGATTATACACCTGCACTCTTAGTTTAAAGTCAATGTCGTCAGCAGCCAATAATAACCAATGGATGCAATATTCTGAGATGAAAAGCAAGCAGAATCACATGGCCTACCTGTATGGATGGAGTTGAGGTGGTTGCGTCAAATGCATATCGTCATCTTTCGGCAGAGTGCTCCCCAACCCACCTTTTCTCCTTAAATATCGTGATTAATTCCATATAATGTTTTATCTTGAAGGCAGCCCATGTTACAGCTATCTAACAAATAGTTGCCTAATCTTCAAAAAAATTTCGTGTCTGAGTTTTTGAGTGCAACTCTTCTCGGCTGTGTTGTTCGGTGCATTTGACAAATAAACCTTGGAACTTGAACTATATAATATTTAACCCTTCAACTAATATATAACACAATCGAGGTAGGACTATCGCGAGAAAGATGCGTCGAGTAGATAACTAAATCACCTTTAAATGAGTCGGCTAATATAGATGCACACTGTTTTTACCAATTAAACTAGCGCTTCATCAAGTCACTAAACTGCTTATGCGCGTCCACGTTTTCGCGCATGATGATCACAAACAACTGAGGCGCTCAATTCTTATTTTGGTTCAAATAAAGATGTTTTTAAAACATTAAATAAAAAAAACAATCATGCAGCCTGTCATAATTATTTCGCGCACCTATTCTTTTTCAATTGAAGTAATCCAAAAGTAATCATATTTTTTTTAAAGTATCTGTAATCTGATTACAATATTTTAGTTGGTAACGTAACAGATTACAGTTACTGTTTTTTGTAATCAGTTACATGTAATTGCAAATCTAGCCCTCGCTTCTTCACATACCAGAGCATCTTCACCTGGCTGATGGAAGGCAGCTTGTCCAGCAGCATCTGAAATACAGAGAGGTGCCATCGGATGGAGAGTTTGCTGGGGTTGCCTGCACATAGCGTTATTTAGCTGTCCCACTCACGTCTGCAAGTTTTCTGAGAGTTTGAATACCAAATAGATGCACAATGTCTGGTATGGAGCAAATAACAAAATAATTACTGTTATTCCAGTCTATACTGTAGATCACCAACCCCCTTAAAAAAACTCGTCATTAGGGAAGGATATGAATAAATATAAATGTAATAGATGTTAACTTATGCTGCTTGTATATCACTTTAGACATTAACTACTGTGATGGACATAGAGGGGATTGAGAGAGCACCCATCCAATTTTGCCATTTCTTCTCCGAAGCGCGTTCCTGCATCCTCCTAATGTATAAAAAGGTATGTGTTTATGCAGTGACAGGAGGGATGTCCTATTATATTGCAATATGAATGCAAGGAAGTGGACAAGTGCAATTATTTTGGAAAAAGTGTGAAGAATTGGGACACAACTAACACATGAATATTACTTAATATTGTGCTGTCTTTGATAAACTAGACACAATCCACAATTATTCTAGCACCTCCACTTCCTACCTATCCAAGTATTAGTAGGCTGACTAATAAGGAATATCTAGGCCACTTGTATCATCTCTTATAGATAAACTCCGGTTAATGGCACTTCCACTGCTGTCCTTCACCACTCTTCCCCTCTCCAGCCACCTGTTTAGGTCATCTGGACCACCTAAACAGACAGACAATAGAACCCTAACTAGCTAGGGTTAGGGTTAGTTTCCAACTGGCACAAAACATTTTACTGCATCTTTTTCCTGGTGTCCTCCTTGTTATAAATGTAGCTAGCTAGTCTAGCCAGTGCCAGAGAACTGGTTGGCTATCTACTAACTACTGAACCTTTTCTTATCTGAAATGAAAAAATGCCCATATACAAACAATAATTAGGCAAATACACCTAGGATAGGTTGTTTAGTCAACATACTGTTGCGCTTATTTCACATGCATCCACTCAAACAAAGTTCCATACACAATACCCTGTCTACCTATTAATGTAACAAGACTACAATGTAAATGAACTGGAACTGTTGATGTTGCCCAGCCTGGTTGACCAATGGAGATGCATTTCCTCTCTTAAATAGTATGATTAACCTTCAAATCACAAGGATTCTAATTGATCAAAAACAATAAGAATCCTTGTTACAATATTGAAAGTGGAGAAGGATATATTTTTGGTGTGGGTAAATTTTTTTCATTACGTATTTGTAGTGTGCTATGCCACCATTCATAAGCTTATTGCACTCATATATATCTATAATATTCAATAACTCTACCAATTGCTGCTAGTTTACACTGTTATGTATATTACTGCCATACTTGCTATATCTAAATGTTCAATACTACCAATATTGCTGCTATATCAATATTACCACCCAGATTGCTGCTAGTTTACAGCACTCTTTTTTTTAACTGCTGCTACTGTACAGTGTTATGTATATTGTTGCTTTATTTTATTATTTTCTGTCTAGCTATATTTTCGCTTATATACTCTCCTTCTAAACTCTCACTAGGTACTTGTCGGGTGCCATATCATAAGAAATTCATTGTGCAGGATGACGCTGCGTTCAGTGCATTTGACAAATAATCCTTGAAACTGAAACTGAGTTATGTAATATATTGAAAGAAATAAAATTACAGAAATCACACAGCCTTAAAAATGTTTATATAAACTTTGCAAACACTGTACAAAGCATCTTAATTATATAGCCAAATAACATTTTCTCTAAAGTTCTTCCGCAGCATAATACACAAACAATTATATTGCATCTAAATATTGCATTATAAAATGGGAGAACCAATGCAATTGCAAGTAATTTATTTTATGTTATTCATTCAGGGGCATAGGTTTCATTATACGTGAGTGGGACATGTCTATGGAGTTACTTTTGTTTCAATAAGAACAAACAAAAGTATTAGTATTGCAAACGAAATAATTAATATTGAAAGCAAAACATCAACTAAAAAGTATTAAGATCATATTTATAGCAAATAAAATCTTTTGAAATGCGAAAAACAAATTGATTGAAAATGAATGCAAATAATTCTTTGAGAGGGAATATTTTCTTGCTAACGCGATTGCGTTAAAGTGATTGTCTTTGGCTGCAGTTTTTTTTCTATCTTCGGTTACATTACCCTGGGTTATGCTCTCAATTTCTTTTTTTGCGGTTGCAAGTTTTTGTCACAAATTTCTCAGTGGGCGGGTTTAACGCAACGCCTGCAGTCTCCCCAACATTGCTTAACGCGAGGCAAATGTTCTTTCTTCTTTTTCGGGAAGCGGGTTAGTTTGGCTCCGTTCATCTACAACGACCATGCTCGCTGTTACGAACCCCGTGGCTCTAGCAGTCTAGGGTGGATGGTACATAACATAAAACTCATGCAAAGTAGTGTAGTGTAAAGGAACAGTGAGAACAAACGACACAGACAAGCAAAGCTACCATCAAACATAAAACGGCTGAGCTGGACCCAAGGTCAAAAATCCCTAAACTGAACTTGCCTGCCTCAAGAACCGCTTAGCTAATTACTAAATTATATAAAAATACAGTGGGTGGTCCGCCCAGTTCTATCTAGTGTTTTTAGACAAAGTTTTCCTCTGGGTTGTGTATGCCCAAGGGCGACTTGCTAAAAATCCCCTTCCCCCAGGTATGAACAAAACACAAAGGTTAAACAGGAACTAAACAGCAAACAGCAAACAATTGACTAGACAACACCAAACAAAACACCACAGCAATACATACACAAAACAGGACAAAGTGAGATGTATGTGCTAAAGCTGTGTGGTGTATGGATGAACAAAAGTGTCTGTCTATCAGAAGGGTATATTTCAAGAGTTTGTGTCTATGTCAACTTGTGTGATACAGCATAACGAGTCTCTTTGGGAGAACCAACTGACTGGGTTTTTAAACCAGGGATATGTGATGTGATTGGGTAATGGATAAAAGGAACAGGTGGTGAAATCAGGAGGAGTGTCCACCCATTGCTCCACCTCAGCAGTCAGGTGATGCACTCATGACTGCCAGGTGGGAAACACCAACGAGCACAATCAGGAACATAAGGGACACCTGTGATTAGGGCAGAAGGAGGGGAAAAACACAATGCACATACAGGGTACCTGCATGCGTAACACTCCTGTGTTACGCATCTGTTTAAACCATCAGTGTATCTGTTCATTGTCCAGATGGTGTGTGTCCCTTCTGAGTTGAATAGGTTACCTACAGTGTCCTTAGTTCCTTGGGATAAGGTGGAGGGACAGCCCCCATCTTATCCCAAGGTAACAACTATTTATTGTTGACATAAGACGGCTGTGCAATATCTTACCACACCCCTTTTAACTGTTTAAATACTGACTGTTTTCCTCAGAGATTCCTCACTGGTTTATTCTGTAAGCTTTTGACGTGTCTCTCCTTGCAATTAAATTAAACCGCTAATTGTGCCAAGATTATTTTGTCTCTGTACTTACTTCCATTAAGAGTTCTTATTGGTGGATACTAAACCTGATATCTCATACTCATATCTTAGCTGGTCAGCCATGCGCAGCCAAAATCCTCCCCCGATCGTACGCTAGCTACGAAAGGTGTGAGAGACAGGGTGCCCGGCTGAAGTGAGTTTCGGGATTGATCAGTACAGGTACCCGGTGTCAAAAATTGAACTCTGGAGGTGAGGACACAATTCGATTCACTAGCACTTAGCGGTTCGACAGCAAAATTGAATTCTGCAGACAAGGCTTGGCCTTGAATATCTCGCGAAAGTGCTGACG
Source organism: Esox masquinongy (assembly GCA_016801175.1). Taxonomy (NCBI): domain Eukaryota; kingdom Metazoa; phylum Chordata; class Actinopteri; order Esociformes; family Esocidae; genus Esox; species Esox masquinongy. The sequence goes on along the minus strand of JACXGI010013257.1, from coordinate 10,858 downwards.
AGCATTTTAACGCATGCTGGGCACGTTAATCAAGATACCAGTGTGACAGGAGTTCGCCCTGGATACGGTGTTTTTGCCACGCATGGGTTTATTGGGTTTGATAATGGGTTAGTGTGGTCCTAAAAATCTTTCATGGCCCCTCGTACTTGCGATGGACCGGCACACATAATATAACTGTGGTGTGTGGACATGTGAACAACTGTGGCTCTGGGAGTTATTAGGTTTTCCGGTTAATTGCTCTTTCATTCGGATATGGATGCATAGCCTACCAGGCAGATTGGAGGAATATGGATGAGATAACGTACAGGAGTTGAAGAAGGCATAATAGCAAGTTGATTGGACGGCGTACGGTATGTACTATGTGGTGATTGTGGAAAGTTATGTTTTTATGGCGTTTATTGATCTCTGTGTTGTAGTTCTTTTTGCTCAGGTTGGATCCTGATTGTCCCTCTGACCGACCCCAACCCTCTAGCTGTGTTTAGAACAGTTCCCTACAATCAACGTAGCCAACCCCTCTGGTGACCGAGATAACACTCGACTCGTTTTACTCTGTGGCCCAGACTTTGTTGTTGGGAACGTGGGCTGTTAGGCCATATCGAGGCCATTTTACTCCACTTTGAACATGTTGGGAGAGTCTTCGCCGGTCATGAAAAGGATCGAAAGGGGGAGAAGGATACACCAGATAAGTAATTTCTGTTGGCCCAGCCAGTAGTTACAGCGACGACGACCAAAGAAGACTACAGACCCGGGGTTGAGGAACAGCCTATGCTAACCGCTACGTTTATGATGGCTACCTCTGCTGTGGTTCAACTGGACATTGGGTTTGGGAAGATACCCGTGGAACTCAAGACAACGGCTGTTTTAGATGTAATGTTCCCGCAAGAATAGAGACAGTTCCGGCTACAACGCTTGTATCATCGTGAACGACCCAGTAGTAACACGCAGGAATGCTAAACTGCCTGAGGGAGTGGTGCTCACGGTCAGAGGACAAGGACCAGAGAACATCAACCGGTGTTCTTCTGTGAAATATATATTTGCTCTCGTTCTCCGGGATTGTTGTTGGACTGAAAGTTCTTTTTTTTAACTAAATGGCCAGGTTTTGTTTTGATTTGTTTGGTGTTCACTGTGTCGTTAATGTGTTTCTCTGCTGAGACCCACTCTGTAGGCCTTTGCCAAAGAGCTGACTCCACGGAACTGTCATTTGCTATCCCATGTTGTGCTGTTAGCTGGCACTTGTTAAGATAATCGACAGATGAATTAGGATTTTGTACATTGTTAATGTTCTGAATCTGGTAAAAAATAGTCTCATGGTTTTCTTACAAAAGGTTTACATATTGTGTTTTCTCTCTCCTTATATTTTGTATACATGGTGTAATGAAAAATCCACATGGTAATAGTCTTTAAAGTTAAGAAATACACGCTGTGTCCCATGAGGACTGAATTTGAATCCAAAATAATCATAGCCTACAAAAGAGGGTTAAACAGCCAAAGCGTTTACACCCCACTACAAAAATAGATTACCTATTTTAAATGCTGAAGTGTGTTTGGTTAAATAATTTAGTTCCTCTTTTATTTGTGTTTACCAATGATAACTAAGATAATACTTTGTTTTAAAAACGCCTGATACTTGAGTTTAAATTCTAAAATGGTAAATTGACTAATGACCAAATAGGGTATTGCTGTAACAGTGTTTTAGGCCTACATTGAGTATCCTTTGGATTACTCACTGTACCTTGATTTTAGTGACAGCAAACAGATCATACATCTGTTTGCTGTCAACATCACCATTCTTACAAGTTTTCTTAATTTCTACCCTAATGTTGAGTCGCTGTGTAAATATGACAAGCACATTTTTACAAACTGCAACAATATTAGATGTGTAGGATAATAAATCGGAACCTTCATTTAACAAAGGGTATCGGCTAAGTTGAAAGAATAACATATCTTGCTACAGACAGTCTGAGGACCATGTCAGATTTTTAATGTGTAGAAACTTAAATTTCATATACATTAAACAAGCATTTTGGCCTTTTTAATGGCTCACCATAAGTGGGTAAAGCAAAGAGCTCCAGGAAGGTGGCAGACCACCTAGGGTGACCCCAACCATTGTTTCCCAATAAATCAGGGCAGCCTATTACAAAGGGTTAAATTAGAGTGTTCAGACTGGTCTCACCCGTGGTAATTTCTACACAGCAAGTATATTCAGTTTTGGATTAATCAAACATTGAGTGAATGCTGAATATACAGCTCTGGAAAATATTCAGAAGAGACCACTGTTCCTCACTCAAAACCTTCCTTTTCGACTTTTTTGGAAAGGAAAGAAAAAGGTGCAGTGGTCTCTTAATTTTTTCCAGAGCTGTATATTTTTTACAGCCTAAGGAAGGCCAGTTTCACTTGCATTGAGAGCTCCTTTGACCAAATGTTGAGGGTTCAAAGCAACAGCTTCCAAATGTGAATGCCACACCTGGAATCAACCCAGACTTTTTACCTGCTTTATTGATGAAGAAATAATGAAGAAATAGCCCACACCTGTCCATGAAATAGCTTTTGATTCAATTGTCCAGTTACATTAGGTAGGGGGCTACATATTAAAGAGCTGTAATTCCTAAACCCTTCCTCCAATTTGGATGTGAATGCCCTCAAATTAAAGCTGATGGACTGCACTTTAAGTCCATATTCATTTTTCAACTGTAACTTGAATATATTTCAATAAACAGCCAAAATAACAAAACTTGTGTCAGCATCCAAATATTTACGGAACTAACTGTATATTATTGCTATTTTTTGTTTTGCTGTACATATATTTTTCTACTTAATTTTCACTACGTAGTTGTGGTGTGGTATGGAACCATTCATAATCTTATTACACTCATATGTATCTTTAATATTCAATAATTCTACCAAATTGCTGCTAGTTTATGTATATTACTGCCATAATTGCCATATCTATAATGTTCAATACTATTAGCCAGATTGCTGCTAGTTTACAGTACTCTTTTAAACTGCTGTTAGTGTACAGTGTTATGTATATTACGTATATCTTTTTATATATTTTTCTCCCTAATTCTCATGTAGTTGTTGGGTGCCATGTCACAACAATTTCATTGTGCAGGATGATGCCGTGTTGTTCGGTGCATTTGACAAATAAACCTTGATAATAACTTGAAACACCCAAAGCAGGAATATGTTACCTTTTTTATTAGACCTGGGAGATCAGATGGGTGCAATTAATGATGTGGTAGAACAGAAAACTTGCAGGCTCTGGACCTCATTGGGTAAGAGTTGAATTCCTCTGGCCTCAAAGAAGAATAGCACAGCATTGAATAAATGAATAATAATAATAGAAATTATTTAAATGTAAACAATTTACCAACTTTGTTTTACTAGGCTCAAAGCTTCAGTTCTAGAGAGCGGAAAGAGAGACCTTATTTACAAAAGGCATCATGTCACCCTTTAAAATGTCTCTCTGGGGGTGTATTGCTTACTGTGAGGGGCAATCGTTAGTTGAACAGATGTTTTCATACTTCATAATGCGAGCAGTTGTTAAACAATTTTGTGTAACAAATTGTTTGAGTGTGCCATTTATCTGACATTATGCATGCGCTCATTCCATTTTGTAAAACCTTTTGGTAAACCGTGGCACAGAGTGACAATTAGGTGGCAGTGTAACACAAGAAAGAAAGCAGCTGTGCACACCTCAGTGTATGAGGTTTAATATGGACACAAATATCATAATTTGTTCTGCCGATCAATGCAAAAGCACAACCATTTTAAAGTAATGCATTAATCATGTACAGCAACACATTTCAAATACACTGTGTGATCACTACGTCAGTAATGTAATAAGTACCTTCATATCTTTTTTCAGGGGTCTTCATGCTGTTTTGACAGGGAAGGGAAGATTCTAACCCATGCAGCAGCAGAACAGGTGTACTGCATACTGCGTACACCCCTCTTGGCCACCACAATATTATTTTTAACACGTAATATCCGATTCTTAAAATATTCCATCAGTCAGCTTCCTTAATGGAAGTGGATGATGACACAAGTGAGGGAGTCAAATATATTGTATTGTTCTTCTATCTGATTCAATAATTAAATCAACACAGACTCACAGTGAATTAGTCCAAAAAATCCAAGTAATTTTCTATGTTTTAGTGAGACCTGACTTGTGAAATAACACAAATTTCAGGCCATATTTTGAGCATTTTAGGCAGAGCTGATTTATTTTAAAAAATGCCCAAATTTACTTGATGCAATACCATACAATGGTGCAGTATGTTTAGTACAGCCTTTAGGGGCAATAGTAACTATATGTAGCTTTAAAATAAGTTAAGTGTTGCTAGGGAGTCTTGATGGGGTAAAAAAATCAGTAAAGAATCAGTTCCCAATTCTTGCGAGTTTCAATCAAGAGAAAGGCGCAATATTTTTGTTTTCTGACCTTACCGCTAACCTAAATCCTAACCTTAATCATATTCTGTTTTCTAAACTTACCCCTGACTATACATTTCTTAGTGCAGAACTTCCCTACATGTACATCCCAATATGGATGTCGACTTCACCAACGCAAATGTTTGCACAAATCAGGTCTCCCTAAACTGCACAAAAACGCACAAAATCTGTAACATAACTTTGTGTGAATTGACTTTAAGTGGCAATGGAGTTGCCCTGATTTGAAGATGCAGTCTGGAGTTTATGAATATAACTTTTCTTTTATCCCCTGTTTTGGGATGGATTTTTAATGTGTTTTATATGTGCATAATCATAAAATCACTATAGTACTGTACCTTAGTTAGCCATGAAATAACAATTTTTAAAGGTGTTTTGATTATATTGTTGTCATAATAGCACATACCTGGGGTACAGGAAGGCAGGCTAAATGGGTAATCCAGGGGTAACAGGCAAACAGGTCAAAAAGGCTGGTAAAAGGCAAAAGCACAGGCAAGGGTCAGGCAAAAGTTTGGATGACAAACAATGGTCAGGAGATGAAGGAACTAAGCGGGATATACTAACTAGAATTGGAAAACCATCTCTGTATGTATTCATCATGACAAAACAATACCTCATAAGGATCTAGTGATAACAGCAGAACTAAATAGGGAGTGTAAATGGGGAACAGGTGTAAGTACTCAGGTGATTGGGATCTGGGCCCAGTTGTTCAGAAGTAATCTGAGTGGATTTCGACTTCTGGATTGGATCAAATCTTGAAAATTGGTTGTTCAACAGAAAAAAAGGATTCTGAAATCGGATTAGATCATGTAATCCAATCTTGGTCCTGATCTGGTTCTAACCTTTAGTATGTGTTGTTCAAAACATTTTAGTAGGATTGGGATACCTTTGATCCATGAAATCTGGATTATCCTGATCCCAGCAGAAGGGTGGATTCAGGGTAGATTTCAGGAACAAAATGTAATAAAACTTTAAAATTTGTAAGATAATTCAACATTCGCATCATGTAGGATACAGTATATATATTTATTCATATTTGGCACTTGATTTGTTACAATGATAAAGTAAACATTAGGCTACCTATTAAGCCTTTCAGAACTGTAATGTGAAATAAATATGTGATTTTGTCTCCATAACATAATCCCCCAGTTGTTAATATCAAACAAAAGTAATATTTTTATTTGAATTCATTCATTGATCACTGTATATAAATTACAATGACACAACCATCAGAGATGAACCAGTCAAAAGTAGTTGCTAACAATTGCATCCCTTATTGTACATCCAGTCAGTCCCTCATTCTGAGAGAACGGCAGAGTTTGGTCTGGGTCCTCAAAAGCCTCAGGTGCATCATAAACATCATCACAGAGAGGGACATTGCGCCTGGTAGCAATGTTGTGCAGGACAATACAGGCAAGCACTATGTTGCACGCTTCCCGCGGTTCCACTCGCAAGTAGTTAAGGCATGCAAAGTGTCTCATCAGAACTCACATCTTGTTTTGCAATGAGCTGTGTTGAAACGTGCCTGCTCAGGTGTGGTTGCTGCAAGAAAAGGGGTCATCAGCCATGGTAGGAGTGGATAAGCACTGTCTCCTAATATTATGCCATCCGGTCAGTAGGTTTGGAGCTCTCTGTATAGAGCGCTCTCCCTCAGAATACGTGCATCATGAACAGATCCAGGCCACTTCACAACGCAGTTTGTGATAATGAGATCAGCGTCACCCACAAGTTGGATGTTGATGCTATGCCTCCCCTTTTGGTTGGCGTACTCCCACTCCCTCTCATGAGGTGCTTGTATATGCACAAGTGCAGTCGATAACCTCAATAGTATTGCGCATGTTCCCTAAAAGAAAAAACCTGCGCTTGGTCTGGGCAATCTGGTCATCCTTTGGAAAAGAAACAAATTGATTGACCAGACTGGCCAATGCGATTGACACATCTTTCACCACATCACTTAGTTGATTTGTCCACTCCTATATTGTCACCAACAACTTGGTAGAAAGTCCCAGATGCACAGAAGCGCAGAGCAATGAGGCACTGTTCTTCCACAGACAAACTGTGACTCCTTCGGGTTCTGCGTTGAAGTTGTGGCCTGACAAGATACTTAATATCTGCATTCACAAAGCGAAACCGAGCAGTTTCTCAGTGGTCTATTGCTCCAGTGGTTTTGTGCGCTCAATGTTCACACTTTGACGGTATCCTCTCCTACCAAAACGGTGGTGGCAATGGACAATACCTGCCATGTCAGTGCCTCTCTGTAAGACCTCTGAGAAAGGCTGAGTAAGATGGCTGTGTAATTGGTCTTTTCCAACGCACACCCATTGAACTTCACTTAGCTGATGGGCTGCATGGCTTGTGTTCCATTAAATCTATCATGCCCAAGGCCTATAAAATCTGTTTACTACACCAAAGAGGTAGTAAACATGGACTCAAAAGGACCTAATTTCACTGTTGCAGAAACCCACACACTGCTAGAGGGTGTTAGGTGCCACTACGCCTCAATAGTAGGACATTTTAATTCAACTAAGGGTGAAGAAGTGACTAACCAACAGAAAAAAGACATTTCTGAAATCACCCAGAATGTGAATGCCATGGGGTCTGGCCAGAAGAGGACCATGGAGCAAGTGAAATTTAGATGTAAGAATCTGAAGGCCAGGGCATCAAAGGACCATGATGAAGCAAAAAACACCCAAACGGGCAACAAGCCCTTTAGGAGAGGTGACTACACAGATGTGGTTCTTTGCATTATTGGAGGTGAAAACTCACAAGCTCTGCACAGGATTCTAGGTGTTATAGGGGATGGTGAGCTCACGATTGTAAAGGAAAGCGAGCCAGTTCCTCCTAATGCAGAGGAAACATTTATTCTGGGTCTCAGCTCTGTTATTGAGGAAGAAGGTGGATCATCACTGGTAGAGCAAGTAATTATTGCCACACAAGCTCAGAAAAGAGGCTGGAAGCGTTCTTTGCCAAACAAAGACGAAGATGATTTAGTTTACTGCACTAGACATATACTACATTTGACTCACCCCAAAATGTGTTCTAAACTTTCTCCACACAAAATTCGGAAGAGCATTTAGGGGGACATCACTAGTTGTGCATTTGAAGAAACATCCTGCAGTTGTGGTACTTTGTTTGACCAGTATCAAAATGGAATAGACATGTCATCCCTTGCTTGTCTATACTGTCTGAATGGCAGCACGTCCTGAAATGGTGTAGTGCTAAAAAGTGATGTCATCACTGTATTAGCCTAGAGAACCAGACTTTTGGAGGTTTGGCTACACAAGACTAATAGTGTACAGAATTAGAAATGAGTTCTGAGACTCACTGAGTTCTGAGAAGGGCAAAAGCAGAAAATTTAAGTCATACACATTTATGATCGTAAAAGTGTTTTTTGTATTGAAATGTCTTTATAGACCTCAAAGAACTGAGGGTATTTTGAAGCATTTATATTGGGGGGATATTTTGAAGCAGCATGTATTTTGGTGTCTAAACATTACATTATACGTCTCATGCAAACAACTAGACAGCCAAATCAATTTGAGAAATTCAACTTTGACCAAAACAATTGTTTGGGTAATGTTCAAGGTGGGAAAGGAGGTCTAACATGCCACAAAAACAAAATGCTACTTTATCAAGGTACATTTTAATTTGGAAATGTGTATTGTCGTGATTGGGGCTCACTGGCTTATTACATCCAATCAATGGAACTGAAGCTTTTTTATTTTGCTATTTGTTTAGTACAGTTTTTCTATTGGCCTGATATATCTGCTTAATAAAATGTCCCAAGCCTACTTAGAGTGGATATGGTCACTGTTACTTTGGGACAAGTTGTCACATAATTTGTGTCCATGAATGTTGTGCTTATGTTAGTCCAGGCGTACCATACCTTGGTCAGTGAGCCTTGTGGGTCTTGCAAGTTTTCCCAGTATTCTTGGTTGGATAATGTTGTCTTGCTGCCCAAAGCACAGGCCTGATTACGCTACGTGAGCAAAGTTAAGTCTGTACTCCCACTCGTCACTCCTCTCCGGGTGTGCAATGTGCATTACCATGCTCTGCTAAAAATCGTAGTCTGAGGAAATGCATTCACCATTTCAACAGGAAGTTGTTCAAAATTACGCACCCTTTACTCCAGTTGCCCTTCACTCAGGCATGTTTTGAATGTCATAAAAAAACATTGATTCTTCTGCAGTACAGCTAGATTATACACCGATCAGCCATAACATTATGACCGCCTGCCTAATATTGTGTAGGTCCCCCTTTTGCCGCCAAAACAGCCCTGACCTGTCGAGGCCTGGACTCCACTAGACCTCTGAAGTTGTGCCAGAGGCGGAGCTTTAATTGGTGCGATGGGTGCGCCGCACAGGGGCCCCTAAGAAGTTAATCTTATGGTTGAAAAAAATTACAGCTTTATGATTATTATGATTAATTTGCTACATACTATGTAGTTGACATTGAAGTAATAAACATCTATATTTTTATGATTCCATAACGCATTTGTATGATCGACCAATCTGTGACGTTGGGAGTGTAGCCAGCGTTGCCAGATGGGACATTTTCCCCCTTAACTGGGCTGTTTTTAATGACAGTGTGCGTTTTTTATGTGTAGTCCGCGGATGATTGGGCCTATATTGTCAGTGAATCTGGCAACCCTGGGTATAACGTTGGATCTTGTCAGCTCGTTTGCTAAGGATCTGAACAGTGGAAAATAAAGTAACAAAACATAAAAATGAAACATAGATATGTCTGCCACTCAGAGGAAAGAAAAGCAATACAAAAATTAAATATAATGATATGTGCCCTTGAGAAACGTCTTTAGTAGAGTTGTTGAGCAGCAGAAGCAAGAGAAAATGGATAGATCTGACGTTACAATGACAGGAGCAGCATGGCAGCTTATAGCAAAAGAGAATTTCAGTTATGATCGAGGTCCAAAATCAGCTAACAGCGAAGCTTTGTAACTGCAGGTACGTTTTGTTGTCGCCTAATAACAAGCTTCTGTTCATCATGGTTCGTGAAACGTACGTACATTTTTGGGAGAATAGTATTGAATATTTATATTATCTGCCTATCTTTTAGTTGGGAAATCAGGTAGCAAGACTTTTGCGATAGGGGGGTGGTGGTAGGGGGGGGCCTATGACCATGACCCTGTCGCCGGTTCACCATTTTCCTTCCTTGGACCACTTTTGATAGGTACTGACCACTGCAGACCGGGAACACCCCACAAGGGCTGCAGTTTTGGAGATGCTTTGACCCAGTCTTCTAGCCATCACAATTTGACCCTTGTCAATGTCGCTCAGATCCTTATGCTTGCCCATTATTCCTGCTTCTAACACATCAACTTTGAGGACAGAATGTTCACTTGTAGCCTAATATATCCCACCCACTGACAGGTGCCATGATGATGAGATTATCAATGTTATTCACTTCACCTGTCAGTGGTCATAATGTTATGGCTGATTGGTTTATGTTGGGTGACTTGGGTGCATAAAATAAATAAATGATTCTGTGATTCATCTTAATTATTCAGTTCAGTACATTTTTTTGTATATTTTTCCCCACAGAAGGCCTAGATTCAATAGCCACACTTTTCTTTGTCACATTTAATTATTTTTTTGCAAGTTCGCTCGCAGAATTAAGGATTTAAGAAATAAGAAAGATGATGCACATTTCTCCGCTTTGCGCAACTTTTCAACGCCAACACACGCTTTGGGCAATCGGTTCTTGCCAAACCAGAAGCCGCGTTGACATCAATCACAAATGTATGAATTGATCATAGATGTGTGTTACGAATCAAGCCACAGAAAGCACTTATCTGTTAGGTGTCCAACAACGTTTTTTTCTCCAATATGGCGGATCGAAAGCGCTCCAATGTAGGCTATTATTTCGTCGCGTTGAAAGCGAGAAGCTGATGAAATGAAACGGATAGGCTTAACAAATAAGAGTTTGTCAGATTTTACTGTTGTTAAGGACAATTAAACTCTAACATTAGAAGGCATACTTTAATGTGGATAAACAAAGGTGCCTGGCTCACTATACAAATCTCCTAAATGTTGTGTTGTATCCAAATGTAGATACAAATAAGATCCATTAGCTTGTGGTGGAAATACACATTAAAACTAGTCTATTTCGTAATAACACCTAATAAAAAGAAAATAAATGTGGTAAATTATCATTTGTTTTCAGTTAATACTCCATAACATACCTTCACGCCATCATCCTGTTGTAGCTTATTCTTTCCTATACCTTGTGAACTTCACCCTTACTTTCCATGTAAGTTCCTAGTAAATCCATCATCTTTAACTAGTACTTATACGGTACCAATAGCACTTACAGTGTAAGTACTAGAAAAGAGGGCTGTAATTTGAAGCGGTGTCCGTTCCCACGTAGTTACAGTGTAGTTACAAGGAAAGAG
>JACXGI010013256.1:0-21158 GCA_016801175.1 Esox masquinongy | reverse complement strand
GAAAGACCGGGGTATATCTGTCTGCCTAGAATGCTAATCTGCTGATTGTCACGGGGGTTTTTAAACAAGATGAGATAGTTTGTGTTCAAGTTAATAGTTCTACTAGATTTGCCTTTAACAAACATGTTTTGGACAAGGTAAATTGCACTCAGGTTACGGTGGTGTGAATATTGTGTGAAAACTCTCTCCATCTCCAAACACGCTGATGCACTTTTCATTAAATCATCACTAATTAAAAGGTTGTTTTTCTGAATCGGTAGCAGATTGTTATCACACAGCGATGTTGGTAGACCTTCTATAAAAGTAATCTCCCTCACCTTCAGCATTTCGTCATACAGCGGTTGCCAACATGAATAAACCCAGACGATATTCTGAATTTCTCTGGAGAAAACAACGTCAGCATTATCCAACAACATCTTCACAAAATATGTTTTACCCGAGTTACTGGGGCCACTAATGACACAGCTGAATGAGTGTTGAAGTCACGGGTCAAAACCGCTATCCATCCTAGAATGTGATTTAGTACCCGTAAGGCCTTGTGCTGTAATCAGGGAGCAGTACACGCTTGTTGTACACAACCCTGAAACGCTTTGACACTACTCGGTTTTTCAATGTGAATGTTCTTTTATCTCTCGCAATTGTGTCTGCATTAGCAAGGACGTGATCATCATCACCACCCTCGCCTTGTACAAAGTTATCAACCAGTCGTGTTAGCGTCTCCAAGTTAACAATGGTTGTGTTGTAGCTGTTGAGTGTAATGCATTTTGCTTTGAGACAGGTCAGACCTTTAACGGTTTTGTAACCGTATGTCTTTGGCCCACCACTAACAAATTGAGCGATGCTGTCACCATCTGGCAACTCATCGGTCAAGTCACCCAAGAATGGCCCCTGTGGGGATACCCAATCCCTGTGGCGTGTGACAAAGATCACTGAATCAGTGTCTGTGTAGAGTACACGTCTATCCAACTTCTCCAAGAGTGAATACAACTCGAGTCTAGCATAAGCGGTTGTGAACGCGGCAATAAAAATGTTGCCGTTACGTGGTTTGATTGGTGTCTGTTTTGTGTAACGCCACTGTACCATCGCAACTGTGCCTGAGATGAAAGAGAAATAGCCAACTTCTATTTCACTGGAGAAAAGGTAGTGGCTAAACTCCTCCGGAACTGTAATTAGCATCGTGTTCATAAGGTTAGACCGCTCACCCATCTTACCCCAAAGACTATTCATGGCCAGTTTAGCCAAAGATCGCCTAGCACTGTTTACAACAATGTTTTCCTTGTCAAGCTGCACACCCTCCTTTTCATGATATTCACGGATATACCGGTCTTTAGCATCATTGTCAACCACAGATGTCGGGAAGCCGTTAGCTTCCTGCTTGTGCTTCAGGAATGTTCTGATGTAATCTGCAAAAAGATTATCTGATGTCCTGGTGAAATCCCAGACTTCAAATATTTTCACAATGTGATAACCTTTCTCAACAGACTTAACCAGCTCAATAGAAACCCAGGTACCAGTTAGAGATCTTTCTGAATCAGTATGTGAACAATCAGTTACCTGGTTTTCAGATTCTGCACATAATCTACACAAGGGAAAGAACAGCTTACCGCTGACCCTGTGCGGTAAAACGGGGTGATAAAGGCCTTTTGGTGGACACACCATAGCCTTAACAATACCAAAATAGGTGCCTAGCAGTTTGAAATCTCAAAAGATTATGTCTGGATGCCCAATCGGATAAGTCTTTGTCTTGTTGCAGAATGGGTAAAGACTACAGACATCGTTATACTGAATAGTCTCCCCTTCTCGAGCCGTAAACTTCAAATGAATTGCGTTGGTACGACCGCCAAAAAGAGCATCCCGAGGGTCAAGGCGCTCTGGAGCAATCAAAGGTCTTCAAGAAAGCTTTGACATCTGTGGATGTGTTTTTAAGCGGATTCCACTCACACTCCCATATGTATTGAACATGTACGTTGTGTTGTTCTTTTAAAGCCTCAAGCTTTGTCAGCCATTGTTGGTGCATCAACCCGTACTGAATCTTTGTCACCGGATTGATGCTTGCTGAACAATGACACTTTGGGTGACGTGCCAGAAACAGCCTAGAAATTCATAGACTGTGCACACCCCATCGCGTTCAGCATATCCATCAACATAGTAGGCACCGATTTTCACTTCACCCCTGTTCAGGGCGTGCTGTATTGATATATTCTCATCAGAGGCCACATATTCAAGCCACTGGATTGAGCTGTTTGAGAATGTCTTCTGACAACAATCGTAGTTGTCTGAGGGGACCAATGCAATGGTGTCCTTGGTGAGGAATCTGTTGCAAAAGACATTCATGCAAGCCGAAGCAATCGTAATTGACCGGAATGGGTCAACACCACCACAGTCAAAGAACTCGAGTCTGTAGCGCATACAACCCTCTCTCAAGATGACCACATCGTTCACGCAGTAAGCCTTTATTTCATCCTGCAAGACAAAGGGGTCTGCAGAGACAGTTGCGTACCATTGCAAAAACTCTTCTTTTTCTTTAGCCATCATGGTATTCACACTGTAGTAATGCAGTTCCGGATGGGGGCCAACATAGTTCTCATTCTCCTTGATGTTAAACTTGTAAGGAAAGTAGCCTTTTTTCGAATCCTTAAAACCCATAGCACGTGGCAAGGCCGCCAGCTTCATCGGTAGGAAGCAATGACTATCAGTGTATCTCTGGTTGAATGTGCTATCTGTAAAAATCATGAGCTTGCTACCATTAGCAATAAGTGTCGTGCCAATACCATTGTTAGCAATGTACTACACAGATGTAACCATCGAAACCTTTAGAGTTGTGTGCTATAAATGTGTAGTAATTATATTTCGGTTGCCTAAACTTTTGGAAAAAAGCAGCGACACAACCATCTCCGGCTGAACACCACGTCTCATTATCAAAGCTTATTGCGCACACAAAATTTTCAGTGTGTAACACCGTTCACCGGATTGGCAATTGTCTCAAAATCATAAAATATGTAACGCACACTGGGGACCTCAGGCTTAGCCGGTTTTATGAAACACTGAAGGTTCGTTTCAACTGCCAGATCCATGTTACAACTAGGACACATGTTAGCCGTGCACTTGTGTGCTTTATAGTTGGTAATACTAACGTTGTAGTGACGGCCGCAATCGACACAGTATTTCTTCTGGTCACACCTGCTAACCCAACGACCCACACTTTTGTGTTGCTTCAAGCGTTTATGCTGTCTATAACAAAAGTCAGAATAACATATCCGCTTACAGTCTGGGCACAGCTTTGTGTTACGGGGTTGGGTATGACAATCTTCATGAAGACAGACACTACAGCTATGTTTACAGCCATGATCACCACGGGTGTTAAAACCTGTATAACACCACTCACAAACATATGACACACCCAGAAAACCCTTCAGATTCACGATGCCATAAAAATGGTTATCGTGTAAGTACATAAAGACGGTTCTAGGGTGGGTGGCCTCGCTGTTTTGAAACTTGGTAAAGTGACCATCCCGTGTTCGATGAAAGACAACAATTTTACACCCAGTCATTTCTTCAAACCGAACAATATCTGTGAATGCCACACAATCATCTAACGCTAAACCCGATCCTGTATGTAACTCACGACCACTAACCAGGGCCTCAGCATATGTGTACTGTGGGTTCAACATACCCATCAAACAAACAGAAAAACATGTAGAATCATTATTCACAGCTACATATAAATGCCTTCTTTTTTTATTGATAATCTGCTCTATCAACAGTGTTTGAGCTTTAGGTCGCGGGGCACTACCCTCACGGTTGTTGACAGTGATTCAACAATCATAATCTCAGCATTACTCTGCATAACACTTTCAAGTAAATTACCAAATGTGCGTTCATTATATTCATCCGCTCTCATGGTCACATGTACGGGGGATATCAGAGATTCACCAGTCAACTCAATCTGCAGACGATCACCAGGCACGTGTACAAAGTCTGAAGCTCTAACAATCAAAGTATCCAAGCCTGCCATAATGATTGCATAGAATGTGCCAATATCCCCAACTTCACCAGTATTTTGTAAATTTAACAACTGTCGTAATTCAACATTGTCAAACGCATTACGTTGTATAACTCTAACATTGCCATCATTGCAATGAGTTTGCATCAGAGAGCTCGGAGGAGAGTCAACTAGATCATGTGAAAAACGGGGGCTACTAAGCTCGGTTAACAATCCTTGCATCTGAGGATTATTGTGCGCATCGCTGTGTAACAAAATATCGGCCGGCTGATTAGAATTTTAGGGTGTGTTCTGTTGATTATGTGTAGATGTTGTTGGTTGTTCCATGTCTGGTCTGTTGTTAGCATTATCTTTCGCCATTTCTCTAGCTTAAAGTGAATAACGATCCACTTACAGGTTAAAATATTCTAACTCAAACATACATTTACATACATCACAATTTTGATGAGTTGACGGTAAAATATGTATTACTTTCAGCTTTCAAGCATGAAAGAAAACAATGAAACAAAAATCCCCTGACGCTGTGCAGCCACAAGTTGGGGTGTCCGTAACTGAAGCCATTATGGTGATGTACTCTGTATCATCACTGGGGGTTCCTCAATCTGTTGTTTGGTAAATAGAGTACAAAGGTTCAGCTGTATGCATATTGTCATATTTGTTAATAACATTTTAGTATAAGACAAAAAATTTCTGTAAATAATTAGACTTACACAAAAAGTATCTGCTCAGGTTGTGTAAGATCACAACCGTCCAGTCCAACTGACACTGATGTTGGTCACTTGATCTGAAATAAATACAAAGAGGGTTAACAAGCGTATACGGGTAACTAAAGCTGATTAACAATAATGTAAAAAGTCTACTTACCAAGATTTGAAGGCCCAAAAATGTGTTTACCAAACACGGCTGGGTTTAATTCCGCTCAACCTAAACCAGAGATTTAAACAGACCATATAAAAGACAGATAAAAGCGCATGGATTGCTCAATCGTAAAATTGATTTACACATTCTTAAAAAGTTCCAATGTGTCGGTTGTTAGCGTTTGTAATTGCAACACAATTCAAATCAATTACTTCAAATAAAATAACTTGTACTTACAACGTAAACGGCATACTCCACGCTTGAAATAACAGCTGACTTCTGTGGATGCAGCGGGTTTAATGTCTTTACATCGCAGCCGGGGCACCTCCAGCAGGTCCCGCCTCTTAACTTTGTCATCGGTTATATGTCATCGTTCTTCACGTTAGAACTATACCGGACACAATGATTAAAATTGTATATAATGCTTAACTAGCTCGTTCAGATATTTGTTGACGTTTGACAAGCAATTATATTGATACTTCAAGTCCGGCAGAAACGCCGTTCTCGTTGGTTATCGCGGCTCAGCCGTGACATCACGTCATTTAATTGATCTATTAAAGACAAACTCATCCGCTTACATATAAACGCTGGCCATTGTCACCATATCGCCATTAATCTCTTCAACATTTAACAAACACAAGACCATAATACAACAATCAAAAATCGGTTTTCACGAGTTGGTCATTAAGAGAATGCAGCACATCTTACCCGGAAGTCACAGCTTCCGCCCACACTAACACAGACCGGTTTTCTCAAACTCACAAATACTACAGTTTTTAACCAACGTTGCCTGTTAAACATTTCTACCAATGTGAAGAAAACAATCTCGCGTTGATCCCCATTGTACAGTTTCATAAGACGCCTTTACAAATGTTTTGATTACCTGAAATAACATATCTTTACCTGTCAGCGATTCACCGTTGTTCATGCAAATTTATACGCTACCTTCCGGGTAACGTTTTGCCATATAATGCAACTTAAAAGTTAATGCTGACTTAAAAAAACACATTTTATTACAAAAATCACCATTGCTCATACACACACATGTACCAGAATCATTGTTTTTATTTTTAACTATATTTTAAACCCAAACCATGACTGAATCAACCTAGTCATAATGTGTGGTCGGCCTAGGCATTGCTTGTTCTTTAAAAATTAACGGCATTGCCTATGCGATGTTAACTGTAGTGCTGTGTTAGACTATAAACCTTGTGTTTACAAGGGCAGAGCTGATCATAAGGCACCTCTCTTGTTAAAATAAAGATGGGCTGAAACTCTCCAAATCGTAAGTCCCAAACCCTTCTTTGTATCTTACAAGTTTCCCACACATAATTCCATGCTTGTGGAAAAACACCATGCTATATCCCCATTGTAAACATGGAAGTTTATACTGGTTGTGTGACATCTATTGCACCCAATTGTCAGAACATAAAATACCGGGGGGTTATAGCATTGCTGGACCCTGGCACCCTTTTGTTGAACACCAAGCATCTTGCCGCTAACACAACACTTATTTATTGGCTGGGAAATTAGCATTCTGGAACCCTAAGACCCATTTGTTAAACATCAAACATAACCCACCTGTTATAACACTCATCCGGGGTGCTTATCAGTCGTTGTAAAACATCAAACATGGACACATCAATGCAATCATAAATCACAAAGTCACCGGACATGCATACGTCATTGCGGAAATCCTGCCCTAACACACGTCATACAGGAAGTCCATACGTCACACCGGAAGTCCCGCCCAGCAAACCGGATGTCCCGCCCACATGTCACATCAATCTGGAAGCACCGCCCACAAGGGTCATAAATCACCATTCTGACACAATATACCCTACATTTACTACTTGTATGCTTCGATTAACATAATTAGCTATATAGGTTAGCTAGTTAACTAAGCTTTTGTACACGAAAGGCTTGCTGAGCTTGTCTAATAAAGTTGTAAATACATTGTGCCTAAATTATGGAATACCATGCCAGTCTGTCTGCTGGCATGTTTCTCAGCTACAGCTCCTTTTCATCAGCTTTGCAAATTTGAGCAGCAGGTTTGAGGAGGACGTTGCTTACTAATAGCTACCAACGTACTTTTCATAACAGTAGATCTGGAGCCACTTGGTCCTAATTGTGTGTAAATTAACACGTCAAATAACCATTTAAATGGATGTGTCAAATAACAAACATCAATTACAGTGACCAAAAACAATGACCAGAAACTGCAGTCATTTTCAATATTGTTATTGATGTAGTAATCTGTTTGATTATAGTCACTGTTGTTCTATTGAAATCAAGCTTTAGTTCATGAAAATAACCACATAGATAATGAACTAAACAAGCTATTCATTCAGTTGTCAGAAATGTTGCTAATTTTGTTCATATTTATTTTACATTTTTAAAGTGGCCCCATGTAAGATTTTTACTGTACTACTAGCATAGATACAAGCAAAAATGACAAGTAGACATCTGCAGTTGATGTCTTGAGTTATGTTTCAAATATAATTTTTCAACAAAATTGTTCCAAAGGTCAGAAATACTCCTCATTTAAACTTTCTTGAAGGTCCGTCTGTCAATCTACATTGGCTTGAAATCTCAGTATTATTTTTCCCACCCTAAATCACTCCGGACTAGCTAATACAATTCTGGTCTCATTTTATAAGGGAAGACGAGGAGGACACAGGCCTTGTTATTGTTTGAATTCAGTCTTGTAAACATTAGAGGAAGGATTGTACAAACAATTTTAAGATACATTTATTATTGAAATAATAAAATAAATTTAATATTTAAATAAATGTAAATAATTTATTTTAACTTCCCCCCACTTCTGTTGAATTGGAAAAACATATATGATATTACATGTATTCAGTATTTTCATAACCATGTAGAAGTGTTCTCAAAAGTGAGTACACCTCAGCAAATGTTTTAACATTTAAATGTTTCTGTGTTAACTAGAAAGTTGAGTGCTGCTCCTATGTAGAACTTCATCTTCGTCTTCATCCGCTTATCCGGTATCGGGGGCATCAGCTCCAGCAGGGGACCCCAAACTTCCCTTTCCCGAGCCACATTTGCCAGCTCTGACTGGGGGATCCCGAGGCGTTCCCAGGCCAGTGTCAAAATATAATCTCTCCACCTAGTCCTGGGCCTACCACGAGGTCTCCCCCCAGCTGGACGTGCCTGGAACACCTCCCTAGGGAGACGTCCTGGGGGCATCCTTACCAGATGCCCGAACCACGACAACTGGCTCCTTTCGATGCAAAGGAGCAGGGGCTCTACTCTGAGTTCCTCACGGATGACTGAGCTTCTCGCCCTATCTCTAAGGGACACGCCAGCCACCCTTCTGAGAAAACGCATTTCAGCCGCTTGTACCCGCGATCTAGTTCTTTCGGTCATGACCCAGCCGTCATGACCATAGGTGAGGGTAGGAAGGAAAATTGACCGGTATATCGAGAGCTTTGCCTTCCGGCTCAGCTCTCTTTTCGTCACAACGGTGCAGTAAAGCGAATGCAATACTGTCCCCGCTGCTCCGATTCTCTGGCCAATGTCCCGCTTCATTGTCCCCTCACTTGCGAACAAGACCCCGAGATACTTGAACTCCTTTACTTGGGGTAACGCCTCATTCCCTACACGGAGGAGGCACTCCATCGGTTTCCTGCTGAGAACCATGGCCTCAGATTTAGAGGTGCTAATCCTCATCCCAACCGCTTCGCACTTGGCAGCGAACCGGTCCAGTGAGTGCTGAAGGTACCCATGATGCCACAGACCCATGAGGCCATCAGGACCACATCATCTGCAAAAAGCAGCGATGAGATCCCCAGCCCACCGGACAGCAACCCCTCCCCACCCCGACTACGCCTCGATATCCTGTCCATGAACGTTACAAACAGGATTGGTGACAAAGCCAGCCCTGGCGGAGGCCAACCCCCACCTGGAACGAATCCAAACTTACTACCGAGAACCCGAACACAGCTCTGACTTTGGACGTACAGGGATTGGATAGCCCTAAGAAGGGACCTCCTCACCCCATACTCCTGCAGCACCTCCCACAGTATCTCCCGGGGGACTCGGTCATACGCCTTCTCCAGATCCACCAAACACATTTAGACTGGATGGGCATATTCCCAGGCCCCCTCCAGGATCCTTGCAAAGAGCTGGTCAGTTGTTCCACGACCAGGACAGAATCTGCATTGTTCCTCTTCAATCTGAGGTTCGACTATCTGCTGAACCCTCCTTTCCAGCACCTTTGAGTAGACTTTCCCAGGGAGGCTGAGAAGTGTGATACCCCTGTAATTGGCACACACCCTCTGTTCCCCCTTTTTGAACAGGGGAACCACCACCCCAGTCCGCCACTCCTTAGGCAATGTCCCCGACTCCCATGCAATGTTGAAGAGGCGTGTCATCCAAGACATCCCCTCCACATCCAAAGCTTTCAACATTTCTGGACGGATCTCGTCAATCCCCGGAGCTTTGCCACTGTGGAGTTGTTTGACTACCTCAGTGACTTCTGCCAAGGAGATTGACGATGCTTCCCCATCAGCCTCCAGCTCTGCCTCTACTATAGAGGGCGTGTTAGTGGGATTAAGGTGTTCCTCAAAGTGTTCCTTCCATCCCCCAATTACCTCCTCAGTTGAGGTCAACAGTGTCCCATCCTTACTGTACACAGCTTGGATGGTTCCCCGTTTCCCCCTCCTTAGGTGGCGGAAAGTTTTCCAGAAGCACCTTGGTGCCGACCGAAAGTCCTTCTCCATGGCTACCGCAAACTCCTCCCATACCCGCTGTTTTGCCTCTTTCACAGCAGAGGTTACAGCCCATCGGGTCTGCCGGTACACTGCAACCGCCTCCAGAGTCCTCTGGGATAATAAAGCCCGGAAGGCCTCCTTCTTCAGTCGGACGGCTTCCCTGACCACCGTTGTCCACCAAGGTGTTCGAGGGTTACCGTCCCTTCAGGCACCTAAGACCATTAGACCACGGCTCTCCGCCGCAGCTTCGGCAATAGAAGCTTTGAACATCGACCACTCAGGTTCAATGCCCCCAACCTCCACAGGGATGCCAGAAAAGCTCTGCCAGAGGTGTTGTTACGAACCCTGTGGCTCTAGCAGTCTAGGGTGGATGGTACAGAGACCTGTAACATAAAACTCATGCCAAGTGGTGTAGTGTACAGGAACAGTGAGAACAAACGACACAGACAACCTAAGCTACTGTCAAAAATAAAACGTTTATTATAAACACACGGTAAAGGGGGTAGGGAAAAGGGGCTGAGCTGGACCCAAGAAATGAAATAATATAGTCAAAACACCCCTAAACTGAACTTGCCTGCCTCAAGAACCGCTTAGCTAACTAGTAACCAATATAAAAATGCATTGGGTGGTCCGCTCAGTTCTAACTAGTGTTTTTAGACAAAGTTTTCCTACAGGTTGTGTATGCCCAAGGGCGACTTGCTAAAAAAACCTTTTCCCAGGGACACAGGGACAAACAAAAACACACAGGTTGAACTAGGACTAAACAGCACACAACAAACAATTGACTAGACAACACCAAACAAAACACCACAGCAATACATACTCACATGAAACAGGACAATGTGAGATGTATGTGCAAAACTAAGTGATGTATGTATGAACAAAGTGTCTGTCTATCAAAAAAGGTATGTATCTCAAGAGTGTCTATGTCCATGTGGGGTAAATCAAAAGAGTCTCTCTGGGAGAACCAACTGACTGTTGGTTCTGTGTTTACTGTGTTTTTAAACTAGGGATGTGTGATGTGATTGGGTAATGGAAAAAGGATCAGGTGGTGCAATCAGGATGGGTTTCCACTGATTGGTCCACCTCAGCAGTCAGGCGATGCACTCATGACTGCCAGGTGGGAAACACCAACGAGCACAATCAGGAACATAAGGGACACCTGGGGAAATGCAGAAGGGGAAAAACACAAACGCACATACAGGGTACCTGCATGCGTAACAGTTGTGAGTTGAAGATATTTCGGACGGGGGCCTCCCCCAGACGTTCCCAGTTCACCCGCACTACCCGTTTGGGCTTTCCCGGTCTGTCCAGATTCTTCCCCCACCCCCTGACCCAACTCACCACCAGATGGTGATCGGTTGACAGCTCCGCCCCTCTCTTTACCCGAGTGTCCAAAACATGCGGCCTCAGATCCAACGACACGATCACAAAATCAATCATCAACCTTCGGCCTAGGGTGCTCTCGTAAACTTCTGAGCATTCTTATGTTCGGTGCCTCACACCCTGGGCAACTCCAGAGAAGAATAGAGTCCATCCCCTATCCAGGAGTACGGTTCCAGAACCGAGACTGTGCGTGGATGTAAGCCCCACCAGATCTAACAGATAGCGCTCCACCTCCCCCACAAGTTCAGGCTCCATCCTCCACAGAGAGGTGCCGTTCCACGTCCCCAGAGCCAGCCCCTGCCGCCCGGGTCTGGTCCGTCGAGGCCCCTGGCCTTCATTGCCACCCATATGCCACCCTATGTAGAACTATGATCCGTTAATAAGCAAGGCAAGTTTATTTGTACAGCACGTTTCATAAACTGGGGCAATTCAAGGTGCTTCACATTATTAGGCCAAAAAGAACAAAACAAACATCAGGCATACTAGAAATAAATGTACCATCAAAGACAAATCATAAAAAGATAACTTCACATATAAAACTATCACATATAAAAAACAACGCATAAAAGATTATTAAAAGATTAATAAAAGGCAGCAGAAAGCAAAGGTTTTTAGCCTGGATTTAAAAGTGGTTAATCAGCTGTGCAAATTGGAGCAGTAGGTGGGAGGATAATAATGATTGTAATAATGATTGTTCATGGCCATCTTGTGAAAATGTATTACTTTGGGTATTTATTTACCCAAAATCTAACAACTAAGACTTTGTTTTAAGTGGCTTAAAGGCAGGAAATGTTTTTTCCCACTAAAAATATCAAAACCCTCTAAGTACATGAGTATCTCTCCAGGGCAGAGGCTGTTTTTAATGATTGGGAGATTCCTGCTTCCTCACTCACCTCATCCTGTTCACTTCCTATCCAGCAAACGGGGATGTGGGCTCTTAGGACTGAGAAACGCCTATCTGTTCAACACAGTAGGGTAGAGAGAGGGAGAAAGTTTCCAATGGGAAATTACAGAATTAATTTGGAATTCCAGGAAATGTGTGGTTTCATAGTATGGGTTGGAGTATATATATATATATATATATATATCCAATTGCACCAGAAGCATTAACATTTCAGCCTCTGATGAAGAGATATATTTGGTGGTTTAACTGTATTTGACAGTCACATTCTAATTCTACAATTGTAAGTACTCCAGAGAATTTAATCCTGCCCTAAAATAAAGTTTTATCCTGTTCGGAGAGCTAATTCATTTCTTAGTTTCAAAAGAATGGCTTAATGGTGTCTCATCTCTCGTTAAAATGATTTAAATTCCACAGGACATCTGCTTCAGACTGCTGCAAAATCATGCAGCCAGAACCTCTAGCTCATGGTTCTACCACATCCTCTTGTACTCAAGTAAGCAACCAAAATTCAAAAGATCTATGCCTTCTAAGCTTCCATTCATGTAAGCACCAGGAAGAGTGTTAGATTAGATTCAACTTTATTGTCACTGAACTGTACAACTGCAGAACAACGAAATGCAGTGTGACACAGTGCCAAAGTATGTTGGGCCTGAATACAACAGTAGGAATTAAATTATATACTGTATATAAATATTGACCTTCTTACGTGTCAATCTTCAGTTTTCACCATATGGACTGCAGTTGAAGGCTGGTCCTACCATTATTCCACTAACACTATGAACTGTGACACTGCTAGAATGTGATGCAGGGAGCACTACACTGACATGGTGGCCATTCAGAACCGTGAAGAGATCTCTCACCTTAACGGCATCTTGCCCAAGAAGCCTACGTACTACTGGATAGGGATCCGTCAGGTGGCCAACGTGTGGACCTGGGTGGGCACCAATAAGACTCTGACAGCCGAGGCAGAGGACTGGGCAGAGGGCGAACCCAACAACGGTAGGAACAACGAGGACTGCGTAGAGATGCAGGGAAGTGGAATGACGAGTCATGTAAGAAGAAAAAGACGGCTCTGTGTTACACAGCCGCATGTCAGAGTGACTCGTGCTACCATGGAGACTGTGTGGAGACCATCAACAGACACAAATGTGAGCGCTTCGAGGGCTACTACGGAAACCAGTGTGAGAAAGGTAAGCAAAAATATACTCTAATTATCTTATTCATATATAGCCTACAGTATGAAACCAACTTAAATATTCATATCATATTCCAGGTTCTCTTAAATTAAGATCATGTTTTTTTTCTATTTTTGGCAGTTATTAAATGTACGATGGAGGAAGTCACTGTCCCTGATAAAGCCAGTGTCAGTTGCTCCCACCCCAATCGGAATTTCTCCTTCAACTCAACATGTCAGTATTTCTGTGAAGAAGGGTACCAGCTAAGCGTTTCTGGGAATATGAAATGCACAGCCTCACAATCATGGTCGGGACAGCCACCTACCTGTGAATGTAAGTTTATATGGTCTTCTGGAAGGACAGCATTACAGCTACAATTTATTTCTCAATTTATTTCTCAGTCTTCATTCCTTCTCTATGCCAATCTCATGGACAGAATACTTCAATCTGAGCATTTAAACAAATAAATCTAGATTTTTATTCTGGATTAGTCAAGATTTTACCAGTAGGACAATTTAGACCTACCGTATTTCCATGGTTTGCGTAGTCTTAAGGAATGTGTTTGTCAAACATTTAGTAATATATTGCCATTTGCCCTCTCCTACCAAGTGCTGCAATGCAGTAAGCTGTATGAACCCAGGATGGGTTCCATGGCCTGTTACCATCCACTGGGCTCCTTCAGCTACCTGTCTACCTGTGTGTTTACCTGTAAGGAGGGCTATGAGATGGTCGACAGTGTCCTGCAGTGTGGAGCGTCAGGACAGTGGAACACATCACTACCACAGTGTGTTGGTATGTGTGGTTCTATATATCTGTCCACTTAACATATCTGTTGTAGTTGCTGCAAATACATGACACAGGAAATGTTCCGTTCAGATATGTCTGCGACAGACAAATGTTTTTATTACATTCCTGGATTGTTCTCTGGACTCTGACTGATCCCTGTCTCCAATATTCCATCTCTGTCCTGCAGCTGTAAGCTGCCCTTCCCTCCAAAAGCCACAGGATGGTGCTATCACCTGTGAAGAAGACCACTTATGGAAGCAGTTGCAGCTTTAGCTGCTTTGAGGGTTATCGCCTACAGGGGGCCAGCAAGGTGATCTGCACATCAGCTGCCAAGTGGACTGAGAAGATACCACTGTGAAGGTAAGGGGCTTTAGGTTTTGAATTCCAAAACTTGTTATCTATACTGTCATCTATTAACCACTCCGGTTAACTTTCTACTGCTACTTTCTCTTTCTCCATCTTTGTCATTCAGCAATCAAATGCCTGAAGCCAGAGAAAGGAGTTCACTTGTTGACTGAGTGTAGCCATGCCCCCAACGCCCTCTGGCCGGACTCCACCTGTAGTTTCAGCTGTGCTGCAGGTTTCCACCTACTTGGGGCACCCAATACGAAGTGCACAAAGATGGTAGAATGGAGCACAGACATGCCCACCTGCACAGGTACAAAGAGTTGGAGACACACCTAGGTTCTTAGTGTTTTGGGGTGTTACTGCTTGGATTAAACATGGTTTGAATTTGAGATACAATTAAGATGTTGTCTCAGTAATCTCAATGGAATATCAAATATTGTCAAAGCTGACATTTATTTTTAGAATTCATTCAAAATGTAAAGCTGAAATGTCTTAAGGATTTATCACATTTGTTAGGGCAAGTGTAGATACATTCAGGAGTAAAAATACATCGATCAGCCATAACATTATGACCACTGACAGGTGAAGTGAATAACACTGATAATCTCGTTATCATGGCACCTGTCAGTGCTTGGGACATATTAGGCAGCAAGTGAACATTCTGTCCTCAAAGTTGATGTGTTAGAAATCCTTAGCAAGCGTAAGGATCTGAGCGACTTTGACAAGGGCCAAATTGTGATGGCTAGACGACTGGGTCAGAGCATCTCCAAAACTGCAGCCCTTGTGGGGTGTTCCCGGTCTGCAGTGGTCAGTACCTATCAAACGTGGTCCAAGGAAGGAAAAGCGGTGAACCGGCAACAGGGTTGCTCTTGGGTAGCGAAGGCTGGTCCGTGTGGTCCGATCCAACCGACAAGTTACAGTAGCTCAAATTACTGAAAAAGTTAATGCTGGTACTGATAAAAAGGTGTCAGAAAACACAATGCATCGCAGTTTGTTGTGTACAAAAGTCCAAAAGGTTTATTTGTCATTTGCAATAACAAGTTAGGGCAATGAAATGCTTGGTTTTCCAACTCCCAACAGTGCAGTTAAAAGTTAAAAAGTAACAGTAATTATAATTTAAAAAAATAAGATAACACAATCAATCAATGATAACACTAATACAAAAGCAGGTAGGCTGGTAGGGACCACTGACTAACGTAGCGATAGGTTGAGGATATCAGTAAAGACATCAGCCAGTTGGTCAGCACAGACCTTGAGAACACAGCCTGAGATGTTGTCTGGTCCAGGAGCCTTGCGGGTGTTAATCCTTTTTAGGGCTTTACAGACGTCTGACTTGGTCATTTGGAAAGGGCAGCCGTCCTGCTCAATTTGAGTATCCATGCCAGGGATGATGTTCTTAAAACAAGCATAGAAAGAGTTCAGTTCCTCTGGGAGAGAAGCCGACACTTCCCCCACACTACCTGTATTGCCTTTATAGTCAGTGATGATTCTCAGACCACTCCACATGTTCCTGGTATTGGAGCCCTGGTAGAGAGAATCTACTTTGACTCTGTATTGACTTTTTGCAGGGGGTTGCGTAGCTGCAGACCAGTCAGGGTGCCCATGCTGACCCCTGTCCACTGCCGAAAGCGCCTACAATGGGCACGTGAGAATCAGAACTGTACCATGGAGCAATGGAAGAAGGTGGCCTGGTCTGATGAATCACGTTTTCTTTTACATCATGTGGATGTATGTGTCGCTTACCTGGAGAACACATGACACCAGGAAGCACTATGGGAAGAAGGCAAGCCTACGGAGGCAGTGTGATACTTTGGGCAATGTTCTGCTGGGAAACCTTGGGTCCTGCCATTCATGTGGATGTTACTTTGACACGTACCACCTACCTGAGCATTGTTGCAGACCATGTGCACCCTTTCATGGCAACAGATTGCCTGATGGCATTGGCCTCTTTCAGCAGGATAATGTGCTCTGCCACAAGTCCATGCCTCGACGGGACAAGGCTGTTTTGGTGGCAAAAGGGAGACCTACACAATATTAGGCAGGTGGTCATAATGTTATGGCTGATCGGTGTATGTTCACCAATTTAAACAATAATTTTCATGAACTCTGTAAAATAATAGTAGGTAAAATAATAAATTAGGAAGGAAATAACTTCCTAACCTAACTAGCTAACCTGCTAGTGAGAAGGTTAGCTTCACAGAGTATGTTGCCGTAGTAACTGACTCAGAGAAACGTTGAACTGGCTCTTTGAAACTGAGTTTCCGTCAACTCTGAGTCAACTGACTCTAAGTTTTCACTATACCTGCTTTCTGAAATATCCCCAAACTGCAGTTCAACAAGTACATAAATTTGAGGTATTCAGTCCATGAGATTAACTCCAGCAGATGCAAGATGCATGAGGGATTCAGCTTCAGCGTAACATAACAAACATGAACACGAGCAGTGCTACATGTTCAGATCTTGGCAGACATGTAGATAATTTTTCATTAGAATATTTATATTAAAGATGAAAAAAATGTAATTGAAGATGTAATTAATTAACTACATGAAAATAATTTCCATGACTTCAATGTTTTTGTTTTTTTCTAAAATTTTCCAGCGGCAAATTTCAAATTCCATGTCTTTTCCAGGATTTCCGTGACCGTACGAAACCCTGAACACGGCCCTGCTTTCTGAAACAGAGCCCTGAGAAGATCTTAAAAAGGTGACATGATCCTCTGCCCAAAAGGTTACATGGTCCTCAATGTCCTGGGAACTTATTGTCACGATTGTAGGTAGGCAGCGCAGAGTTGTAGTACATTCCTTTCTTTTTATTTTGCCGAATAAAACAAAAGGAGAGAAACAAACAGACCTGTTGCACGTAGCACAAACACAAATAATGATCCTCAGATTCTCATCTGAGGGAATTCTGTATCCTTCCTGGCTTCTAGGGCCAGATATCAACAATGCCACTTGCCGGAGTAATGCCCTCACTGTTGAACAGATAAGTGTGCCTTTCTTTGCAATATTTTGCCAGCAGACATTTCATGTATTCCATCGGCGATGCTGAACATGAGCAACAACACTGTATGCCGTGCAGTTTGCATGGTGGTCCTTGCTCTCACTTAACTGCTTGATGCATTTATTGTGTTCCTTGGCCAGTTAAGCGTTCTAAAGATCAAATATGCTTTTTATGCAAGTAATTCGCATAAATACTGTCAGGTCCTGGCTGTGCCTAGCCAACTCTCCGCTGCGCTGGGGGCCATAGTCAGGACCTGGCAGAGATAGATGCTTCTAGGCATCTTTACACAGTTGTTTTTTTTGTTCTCCCCAATTGGAGGCAGCTGTACATAATTGCCTCCAATTGGGGATCCTATTTAAGTTTGGCCTTTTGCCACACCTGGTGTGGATTATTGTTTATGCTCAGTGTCATTTGGTTGCTGCTTTGTTTTGGTTCTTTTG
This sequence comes from Esox masquinongy, assembly GCA_016801175.1. Classification (NCBI taxonomy): domain Eukaryota; kingdom Metazoa; phylum Chordata; class Actinopteri; order Esociformes; family Esocidae; genus Esox; species Esox masquinongy. The sequence continues at coordinate 3,521 of JACXGI010013256.1, read as the reverse complement.
AACGGACTTAAAAGAATGGCGTTCAACCACCACTCTGCGCCTGTGTCCTGCCTCCACAACTGTAACTGAATAATCCACCACCCCGGGACACAGCAGAGATGGATGGTAGGGGAACTCCTTGGTTGGCCTGATAGTGACACCGAGGAAGAGAAACCCTACCATCACCCACTGAAGGACTGGCCAGCCCAGTGGCAATCCCAATGGAGACGACAACAACAACGACGCCACCGACCCACCGACAGCCCCAAAGGTTTTTTGGAGGGGGCTTTGGGGTCCTTCAAGGACCCCAAGGCGCAACTGCCACCACCAGCGGGGTGGGACAACGAGCCCTTGCTGCCGCTCACGTGGGGGCCGATTGAGGTGCCTCTGCAGCCCTGGCAGCAGGAGTACCAGAACGAGTCAGAAGAGGACAACGAGGTACTCCTGTTGCCACACTCGTGGTGGCTCAGCGAGGAGCCCCTGCAGCCTGGAGGGCAGGTGGTCTCAGAGGAGACGGAAGAGGAGGAAGGCAAGATTCTTTGGTCTCCAGCAAGGGAGAATGAGCGACCTCCAGAGGGGTTGAAGTACAAGCCCCTGGAGGAGCAGGCAAAATAGTGGAGGGCTGGACCTGCGGTTCCCCAGCCCGGAGCCTCCAGTGCCAGTCCCCCGCCGAGAGCGTCCAGTGCCAGTTCCCCCAGAGGGGTGGGATGACGAGCCACTGCCGCCACCGCTTCCAGAGTGGTGGGTTGACGAGCCTCTGTCGTCACCTTTTCCTCCCTCTGCTCCTGTGGCCCGTCTCACTTCGAGGGCAGAGTCACCTCCAGGTCCCCTGACGCCTTCAGGCCCCCTGACGCCTCCAGGCTTTAGCCCCCCTAAAATAGGCCTAGAGACATCCCTTTCCGCTGGCAAAGACTGTGGTGTGGTGCATGGAGATGTGGGTATACCCTAATGTGTTAACTATCATAACGTTTTTGAATCTTCTGTTTTTCTTTTCTAAAATATTATATATGTTAGTATAATATCATGTGATCGATGATGTCCGAAGCTTTGTTTGACCAAGTTCTTTATAAACCAGAGCACAATGACTCATAGTGCACAAATGATCAAATACCAAATCAACGTGTCTAATACTATGACGCAACCGTACTATTCCAGACTACTGTTTTACATGGTCACGGGTTCGATTCTTCCTGTTGTGGGTAATACGATTTTGCTGAACGCAAAATGTCAGCCTTCTTCTTCCAGAAATTCCTGTTTTATTGAGGTTACCCTTTTCAATGGTCTTCATTATACTTTCATCCTTACCATTTGAATACACCGCTTCGGGCTAAATAGGGTAACTTGGGGGAAAATTCCTCCCTTAAAGGAAATCTGCATTTTCTGACTCAAAAAAGCAATGTTTGGTCAGATTTCTATATAAACATATTGACTATAGTCAATACAAATACATTTAAAAAAAATACAAATACATCTAGAAAAAAAATATTGGGCAGAATGGTTCTATTTTATTGCAACTTAATCAAATGCCAAACTATGTAAATGTGGTGTTTTACCCCACTATTGGGGTAAAATGCGCCCCCAATACCCCCAGTTAAGATTTTTTACCCCCAGTTAAGATTTATGCCATATTTAGGTGTCAAAATCATTCTATCAATGTAATATATACCACTGAAAATAATTTAATCTTGATAGCAGTATTTAAGTAAGTTAACAAAAACAATTTAAACCATGATATTGCACATTCCAATATCCAAATGCAAAAAGCTATGTATAACATTTATTACAATTTCAAATAACGTTTTATTACTATTTTTAAATATGTTTTGTTAACCATGCAAAAGTATTAACTTAAAAACATTAAATAAATAATATTGAGCAATTAATTCAATATCAGTGCCAATAGATAGGCCTATTATGTTAGATATTAATGTATGCTCAATAAACTAGCTATTAAACTAAAAATTAGGCTATATCTTGTTATATTTCAGCAAATGTTTTTGTTATAATCTTGTTAGAGTTAGGGTTAGGAGAGGGGGCGTTTAGCCACAAACATGATCACCACAAAAAAACTGGATTGCAATAAAAAAGTATTATAATTGATTTCTCTGAACAAGTGGATTACTTAGAAGCCCTTCTTATTGACATACAAAATCAGTTTAGAGTTCTAACCTCATCAAATCACATGACAATGTTTTCTAAATGACAAAAAATAAGATCAATTTATGTCCAAATCGTTTTTGTGGAATGACTTGCTCAGTTGAGATGATTCAACAACATTTTCTAGATGAACAAGAATAGTGGCAACCAAGGAATGTGTGGAAATAAAATGTGCCTTCATTTGGTGGTTTGGTGGAGAATTACAGGTGGGGGGTATTTAACCCAGGGAGGCGTTCAACACCAAGCCACCGTACAATGTCTAAATCAAATATGTCATATTACATTTTGTCCAGCAGATGTCCCTGCTGTGCACATTGCTGGAAATCTTTGAGCAATGAATCGTTTTTTCGAAACAAGCCTCAGTGGTTCAGAAAGCTTTGGTATCCCATCCCTATTGGATCCTGACTGGGATCCAGAGCCAGGGTCCAGCACTGCATGGTCCTTGTTTGGTGGATCATTCTGTCACAGTTCTAGGTAGGCAGGACACAAGGCGTAGTGTTGTAGTACATTGCTTTCTATTTATTTGCCGAATAAAACAAAAGGCGAGAAACAAACCGAGACCTGTTGCACATAGCACAAACAACAATCCACACCGGGTTAAATAGGGTCCCCAAATAGAGGTCCCCAAACGAGGCGCAGCTGCCTCTAACTGGGGAGAACAGAAAACAGTAGCACTGAGATGCCTAGAGCCACCTCTGCGATCAGGCCCTGGCTGTGACCCCTAGGTGCATAGAGACGCCTAGGGGCCCACAGCCAGGACCTGACACTTATAGAGAACTACGTACACAAAGGATCACCAGTGAGCATTAACTTGGGATTTTTTTTAATGCTTCAAATAAACTGCAACATGGGACCATAATTACTTAACATTTTGGTGCTTTGGACGCAAAGATGGAATCACATGGAGAAATGTTTTCTCTTAAACATTGATTCCCATTTAGCAGACTTCAATAGAAACGGATGGCATTCTTTAAACCCAATCACCAGTGCCCATAAAAATAAACCTTCCCTCCTGTTTCCACGGTAGAATACGGAATAACTGCTGGGAACTGATAACAAAAGAACCCCGCTGTATTATCTTCAATCAGGGACGTAGAGGTCACAAGTAAAGGAGTTCAGGGAGTGTTTAGCCATGATAGATTTCCACCCATCTTCTTGGAAGGGCAAGATATATTTATGTGGGAGGGAATTGTCAAGTAGACAATGCTTTTTATTATAAATAAATAAAAAACAATAGAATGAAAGACCAATATTTAGAGTACTATCATAAACAATATTTTTTCATCTATAATGGTATTACAGTATTGTAGTAGTAGCTCAATTAATGATTTTGTGAGGGAAAGTGGAAAAGATTTAATAAAAGCAGACAATCCATACAGTATAGT
>JACXGI010013255.1:0-21162 GCA_016801175.1 Esox masquinongy | reverse complement strand
AACACTGGTCAGCTAGTAGAGCCCAGAGCCCAAACTAAACATGGAGAAGCTGCGTTTAGCACTTATGCTGTACACAACTGGAATAAACTACCAGAAGATCTTAGACGTGCCCCAAACGTATCCATTTTTAAATCCAGGTTAAAAACACTACTCTTTTCACGTGCCTACGACTGAGCACTTAAACTTAACCACACTGTTTGTATATTGTTGCCTAACTGGTGTTATTTATTTTCTTTTTACTTTAATATGTTTTTATAATTCCATACATTCCATTGTATGGAAGAAGTTGTTACAGAGTAACAAAGAATGGAAACTTAATTTAATAAATTATTTTAATTTAAGAAATCAACCTTTTGTTTGACTTTAGGTTTTAAGCACAGTCCATACAGATAAAGGTATATTTTTAATTTCAGCTAAAATAATAGAAAAATCAGCAGATACAATCGGTATCAGTAAATATTTCCACTGAAAAATCGGAATTGGTGTCAGGTACAAAAATCCCATATCGGTCAGGCTCTAGCTACCACAACCATCAATTCACAACTTAGCAATGCATTCAGAACAGTTTTCACTTAAATGTGCAATTTGTGGCATAATGACAAACTAAAACGGAGCTCTGTGAAAAGCAGATGCTTGTTTTGGACTAGGTTTTTAATGCTTTCCTTTTTTTCAGCTCCGTCTCACGTAAACCCTACTAATCTATAATGACATTTGTTGCCCTAACCCCCTAACCTTAACTATTTTTATTGTTGACATCATCAATTTTTATTGATTAATTGATACAGCCCATGTTCTATCCCCTACCCTAAACCTGCTCAATTCCCATGTAGACAAGCTGATACTATTCTGGTCTTTTTTTTTAGTAAGGGAATGGGAGGTGCAGACAAGTTGTGCCATTGTTTAACGTTCTGAAGCCTCAATTTTAGAGGCAGGATTCTACACAATGCCCCTTTAAGCCTACAGGATGGACTACATTATTTACAACAGCACAATAAAACAAACACACATTAATCATTTGTCCGGTTTGCAAACCATTGTTTCGCAAAACACAAACCTTTTCATCATTAATGTAACTAGAACACATTAGAGATATGAACTAAAACATTTTGCTACTTATAATTAGGCCTATACAGTGAATCCAGAGATCACTTTTTACAAGGATATTTCTAACTTTTTCCCTAGCATACAGCCACAGTTAAAGCTGCATTTCAGATCTGTCATTTGATTTTGTCTAGTAAGCTTCAGGCCCTTGCAATTAAGTCTCCTAAATAGCATGTAGTGTAACACAGGAGGTCTCTCAGTTGTGCCACTTCAAAGTCAGAGAAGAGCAAGTTGGGAGCACTGACTGCAGACTGACTGTGGCTCCAGGGAGGCTATTTCAAGTTGAGGCTGGTGCAACGCCACAAACGATGTGCCAACGGTGTCTCTCTCTGGTTTTTGCGTCACAAATCGTGTTCTTGATGTCCTGCATGCAGCATTCTTAATAGAAGTTGGATAGATGCCCTTGGAGAGATTGGATTTCTTCTCTCAAGGGCATATTCTATTGTCGACTGAGGCTTCAAATGCTAGATATTTAGTTATAAGACTTTGAGTAAACATTTTTTGCTGGGTAATTAAAATCAAGGACTGTCATATTTGTAAAAATGTTTTTGACTAGACATATGACAACTCCATTGGGTTGAATTCTTAGATTTTATCATAGCTGGAATTCCCTTGACTTCAATTCCATATGTCGAATGAACTCTGTCAAAATATTTCTGGGAGACAAAGGTTCCAGGGTAAATTCTTTTTAGAGCTCATCACTGGGACGAGTTGCATAACAGTAGCATTCAGTTGTCAAACTGAGAATATCTTGATCATGTCAATTGTGTGCTTACAATTGGACAGTTATTCATCATGGCAGAAAGTACGACAGGTTTGAAATAGTAATTTAATAGTAATCATTAAATAATTATCTTGAATTGTCCCGCATGATGACATCAAGAGGGGACGGGGGATTGCTGTCTATATCTGTGCATACTTACAAACATCTTGAGTGATAACAGACACGCCTGGCCCAATTTGAACACATTTTGTTCAAATAGAGAGACAAGAATTACAGCATTTACATTGGCTTGATGGTGGCGTTATAACAATATATTTGAAATGCTAACTTTGCAAGGTCACCACCCTAACAAAATGTGGTACGTACATTGAAATGCTCACACATTTGCTCTAGATTCCATAAGATTTGCCATGATAGATATTCCGCACTAAAGAACTTTGCTCAAAATCTGATATGCTGTATCTATGGATAAAAACCGCTCAACATATAAATGGTCAGATTAGTACCTAAAAGAGAATGGCTATTGACCGATAAACATTCAAGTGGGTGTGGTTTGTCACAAATTTCTTTTAATCTATCAAGAATATTTGTAAGTTAACTTTTAGTACACAGGTTCCAATTCAAATCAGATGTATTATATAAAGCCACTTTTACATCAGCGGTTTTACAGATACCCAGCCTGAAACTCCAAAGAGCAAGCAACAACAAGAATTGATGCACAGTGGCTTGGAAAAAATACAAAGCACAAAATACAAAGCATTTTAAAAAAGTTTTGATTCCCATTTTGTCATACTTTCGGTAGTATCGCGACAAGAGACCCTGCTTTCTGGCTGTGCCACTGTAGGCCCAGAGGTACATTATGGGGGCCCTGCTAAGACAGTGGGAAGAGCAATGGGAGTGGCTGCCACAGCCCTGAACACACCCTCTGTGGCAGAGGATGTAATTAAAAAAAGACGCTTGGTTTATTATACTTTTTTGTCGTGGTACTGAAGTAGGAATCAGTAATCGTCATTTTATTGGTATCGTATCTAAATCCGTGGTCCATCCGTGATCCGGAGGCACTGCGGCCACTTTCGAAGACAAGCAGGAACCTGTTTGGCCCCATCCAACCCCAACCACCCAGAGTTTACTCCCACTGCATGAACGATGGGGACTGCACCGGGAAAATGTGTAAGCCACTGACAAATTGCCCAAATTGAATTGAAGAAAAGATATTCCAGTGGAGAGGGGAGCCTGTCAGGCCAGACTGGTCTCAGAAGGATGACGTAGACTATTTTACGTAAATTTTAGGCAGGGCATTTCGTAAGATATATTACAGTAAAATAACGTTAGAGTCGGAATGGTGAAAAAAAAAGCAATAACCATGGTTTGAACCAGGAACCTTCCACATCCTAGACAGGCATGCTATCCACCACTCCACTAAGGAACCTGTAATCAATCTTGGCGAGTGGTGTTGTCACAACATAAATATGTTTGAAGTGATTTTCTTTCTAATCCTAACCCAGACCATAACCCTAACCTTAAACCCAGTGCTGTGAGATCTAACCTTAACCCTAACCCCAGTGCTGTGATGCCTAATGTTAACGTAACGTTTACGATAAAATGCTTTTATAACATATTCTAGCAACCTTGCTATTGCTGTTACTCATAAAAAATCCCCATGTCTAGTGTGGGGGAGTGGGTAAGGTGACTGCTTCTTCATCCCAATGTTGCCGGTTTGAAACACAGTTCAAACATTTTGTTAAAAAATCGTCTTTCATAGCGTTCATACATATCATACGTTTGTCTGGTGTTCGTATGTTATTTTACGTTTTAATAGCGCTCGTAACATTTGATACGTTGTAATAGCGTTCGTAAGATATGTTACGTTTTAATATTTTCGTTATGTATCATACAATTTGGTGGCGCATTGTAATGTAATCTAACGTAACGTCACATATCATACGAAATCGGGTGCCATGGATTTTCGTAAAATAGTCTACCTAGGTTCCTGAGACCAGGTTGGCCAGGCAAATACAGCTAGTATGGATTGGAAATCTAGTGCTGTGCCATTCACCGTCCCTCCCGTAGGCCAGACTACAATTAGTCATAGGCCTAATTGAAGGGATGTGTCTTTAGTAATATATGCAAGAACATACATATCAACCACAAAGTGGCTCTTTAACAGGCACATGTTCATGTCTTGTGATCTGTTTGACTAGGAGTGTTGATGTTTAAAAAGTACACATGCTCATGGAAATGAATCTTGCAAATCCATGTACAACCCCGTTTCTAAAAAAGTTTGGATGCTGTGAAAATTTGAAATGAAAACAGAATGCAAAGATGTGCAAATCATTTAAACCCTATAGTCAATGGTGAATAGTACAAAGACATATCAAAAAACATATCAAATGTTGAAATTGAAAAACGTTATTGTTCCTTGAAAAATATATACCCACTATGAATTTGATGCCAGCAACACATTTAAAAAATGCTGGGACAGGGGCACCAAAAGACTGGAAAAGATTAGAATAGATTCTATATAAACTTTATTATCATTGAACAAGTACAAGTACAGTACAACGAAATGCAGTTAGCATTTAACCAGAAGTGCAAATAGAAGGGGGCAGAAAATGTACAAGCATTAAGTATGTGTATATTACAAGTGGAATGTATAGATCAGTGATGTGCAGTTTGTGAACGATTCGTTCGTATTGAACAAATCTTTTTAGTGACTCGGGACTCACGAGTCCTTTTTTCTAGTGACTCGTTCAATTGTATCGTATCGAACGTTTGACAGCGGATTACTACAACATGATCACTTGCTTCATACCCGGTCCTCCAGCTCAGTTCTCCGATCAACTTCTATGTGCATTCGCAGAGAAAAATAGATCAAGCAGGAACATCATAAAGACATGTTTATAACTGATAAATGAATGCAGACTATAATAATTCATATAGTTATTTGATTACTGATGCCATGGGGGCTGCAGCAGCGCCTGTACTTTTTGAGGAGGCTGAAGAAGGCCCGTCTGTGTTCCAGGATCCTTGTGAACTTTTACCGCTGCACTATCGAAAGCATTCTGACTAACTGCGCCACAGTGTGGTTTAACAGCTGCTCCGTAGCTGACCAGAAGGCCGTGCAACAGGTGGTGAAAACTGTCCAGCACATCACTGGAGCCCAGCACAAGCGGTGTCTGCGCAGGGTGCGCGGGATCATCAGGGACCCTTCACACCCATGCCACAAACTGTTTGCCCTCCTTCCATCAGGCAGGCGGTACAGGTTTCTTCGGTCCTGCACCAGCTGGCTCAGGAACAGTTTTTTCTCATCTACTGTAACCCTGCTGAACTCCGTGAACCATCACTTACCACCCCCCCGCTTCTCAGGACCTTGTTGCACTACTCCCTTGTACTAATCTGACACTGCCTTGCAAAGCCGGATAATGGAAGTTTTTCAGTTGTTGCAGGTAAAGTCTGCCTCAGGAACCTCATCACTTCTATCCCTGCATTTCAGTGGCACATGCACCTTGTCCATTCAATTTGCCTCTTTGCACATTTAGAATTGCCGTTGTGCTTGCATTTTTATTTTTTATATTTTTATAGTTGTTACACACACGTCTACCTAGGGGACCTTAGTGCTACTATCTCTGCATCCCTGTTGCTCATGCTACCTTACTACGTTACTCCTTTATTTGCCTCGTTTGCACATCTAGAATGCCATTTAGAAATTGCCATTTGTACCTGAACAACAATTATCCCACTTGTAACATACACTATACCTAATACTTGTAAACTCTCTGCCCTCCTCTATTTGCCTTAATTGCACATTTAGAATTGCCATTTGCTCTGCATTTGCCTTTATTGCACATCTACACATTCCACTTGTAATATACATATACTTAATACTTGTAAATGCTTGTACATTTTCTGCCCTCTATTGCACTTCTGGTTAGACGCAAACTGCATTTTGTTGTACTGTGCTTGTACTGTTCAATGACAATAAAGTTGAATCTAATCTAATCTATGGTAGGCCGTAGTAGTGGGTTCATTACATTGTGCAAAAAGAATGACTCTTTTCCGGACTTTCTTAATTATCATTGCATAATTCATCAACATGCTTTGTGCGGGAAAATGTTAAACATGAACAAGGTGATGGATGTTGCAATGAAGATTGTGTTCGATTCGAACAAGAAGCCTTCAGCGGAGGCTGTTCCGTGGGGGAGAGTGAAGCGGAGCACACGGACCTGCTGCTACACACTGACATGCTCTTGCTGAGCAGATGCAAGTTTTTGCAGAGATTTATTGAGCTTCTGCCTGAAATCAAAGAGTTTCTCCAGCTCTCTAAAACAATTATCAGCTAGATGACAAACAGTGGCTTCTGGATTTAGCTTTCCTTACTGACCTAAATGACATGCTGAATGAACTGAATGTAGAGCTGCAAGGAAAAGAAAAAAATGTAATCGACATGATCAGCTCCGTGAATGCTTTTAAACGCAAGCTACAACTGCTGTCAAGTAAACTGCAATGGAAGGACCTGCGCAACTTTTAAAACATTCATTTAGAATTTCAGGGCAAAGACAGCGCAGTTTAACAGTGCACGTTACAGTGAGCAAGTACAGAGCATCTCAAGTTTGACAGACGCTTCTCTGACATTGCATCACTTGAGCCTGTCGCCACATATACATGCTTCCCATTAGGCACAAGTATAGACGTGGATGACATTGCCTCCGAAGTGGGATCACTTTTTCACCTGGACACAACTGCAGTGGAGAATGAAAATCTCACCCTTCAAAATGACAGTGAGATTAAATCCAGGGCAAGCACTGGGATGAAGGGAAAGTTCTGGGAGCTATTGCTGCAGGAGAAGTATCCCATAACATAAGAAAATGGGCCTTCTACTTGTCAGCCCTTTATGGATCAACCTACCTATGCAAGTCTGCATTCTCTCACATGAAGATCATAAAGTCCAAGTACAGATCTACCATGACTGATGACCACCTAGTGGCCTGCCTGAGGCTTGCAACCAGCTGCTACTGCCCTGACTATGAGAAACTAGCTGCCTCCTCACAATGCCAGCGGTCACACTAAGATAGGAAATTCATTTATTTAATTTGTTCCAATATGGAAAACCTATTATCGGTCCACTGTATTATAAGAGTAGAGTCCTTTGATTATATGTGTGACTGTCAATTGATTATCATAGTGATAGGCCCACACTCAGCGCTGAGCTTCTGTTTCATACGTTTCATAACTGAGACTGGTAGATCTCATCAGGCTGGCAATTGAAAAAATAGATCCCATGTCAAAAAAAGTTAGGCACCCCTGTCATGTTTTGTTTACATAAATGCACAGCCCACCTCTGGTCTTACCGGAGACCACTGCAGTCTGATTAGCTTTGTAGACGTCTTCCAGCTCTATTACGATGTCGGGTATGTTGTTGTTAAGTCACGTTTCCGAGAAATCATGACGCTGCAATCCATAACCCATTTTTGTGAGATGATTCTCAGTTGTATTTCGTCCATTTTGTTCGCCAGTGACCGTACGTTAGCGAGGAAAAGGCTTGATAGTGAAGGCCGATAGGGGGCAAGAATTAGCCTCGCCCGGAGGCCTCCACGCTTCCCACGCCTTTGTTTATGATCTCGACACTGCCTCCGGGCATTTCCAGTCAGTGATTTGATTAGCGTCTCCTGGGGCGTCTTCGCGATCTCCTGTGGAACTTGAAAGTTGTCAAAAACTTTGTCTGTGCATTGTGCTCCTGTGCAAGAACTCAGTGCTCCTGTGCATTGAGTTCTTGTCGGCTGTATAGAATGTGTGCTAGGCTGTGAGTGAATAAACTAAGTGAATAAACTAAGAATTATTAAGTAAATTACTGCTAATTTGCAAAAACTGGGAAGATGCTGAGCCTCAAAACGCTGCCATCTTGGTTGAAAAATTGTGTAATACAAAAAAAGAACCTGGTGGAACATCTCACAACTAATTTGGTTAATTGGCAACAGGTCAGTAACATGATTGTGTATAAAAAAAGCATACCAGAGAGGATGAGTCTTTCAGAATTAAAGAGAGGAGGGGTTCACCACTCTGTGAAAGATTGCACGGGCAAATAGTGCAACAATTTAAGAATAATATTTCTCAACGTAAAATTGCAAAGAGTTTGGGGATCTCATCATCCACGGTACATAATATCAAAATCTCTGTATGCAAGGGACGAGGCTGAAAACCAATTTTGGATGGCCGTGATCTTTGGGCCCTCAAGCTGTACTGCATTAAAAACAGACACAATTCTGTGGTGGAAATCACTACATGGGCTCAGGAACACTTCCGAAAACCATTGTCTGTGAACACAGTTTGTCGCTGCATCCACAAATGCAAGTGAAAACTCTACCATGCAAAGAAACTATACATAAACAACATCCAGAAACACCGGTGCCTTCTCTGGGCCCAAGTTCATTTAAGATGTAGTGAGGTGAAGTGGAAAACTGTCTTGTGGTCTGACCAATCAAAATTTGAGAATCATGGATGCCGCGTCCTCCGGACAAAAGAAGTTAGGACCCTTGTGGCTTGTTATCAGCAGACAGTGCTGATGGTATGGGGGTGCATTAGTGCAGTGGTTCTTAAAGTGGGAGTCGCAACCCCCCGGGGGGTTGCAAGATGATTTCTAGAATAAATACATTTAACTTAACAAATGCTATAAACCTGAAAAATGGAATACAACTAGAATAGGCTAAATATGTAAAATATTAATACTTTTTAATTTACGTCGTAGTTACAGAACGAAAACCTGTTGGTTGAATCTGTTGTGCGGATTAACAGTAGCCTATCTACGGAGCCACACTTAAACAGTTCCTCGGTCATAGTTAGCTAGCAAGTAAACTTACAATGAAAATAAGCCCACAGTGAATGAGAAACGCAAGGGAAAAGCCCTCCAGCCCGACAAGCCATTTAAACGTCAAACATATCAAGAGGAATTCATAGCTTAGATTCACTTGCTTTACCATTAACAATGTGCATCATCCCTAATGCGTTCTTTGCTCAGAGGTTCTTGCACACAAAAGTTTAAAGCCAGTGATACTATAAGGACATTTGCTAAAACCAAGCATCCCTTTCATGTCGATGAATCAACATGTTTTTTCTGCCGAAAGGAGGCAGAACTAAGTGCTATTAAAATAGTAATCCCCATTAAATCACGTCCCAGGAACACCAGGCTGTTCGCCACCCACATCCCAGGAACACCAGGCTGTTCTGATGGGCTCGGAACATGAAACCCTGCTGTTCCATACCGAGATCAGGTGGCTTTTGCTGGTGGAAAGTTCTCACCTGCCTGTTTGAGCTGCATGATGAGGTGCACATTTTCCTGATTGAGTCTGGGTCCCAACCCGCAGACCACCTGGCAGAACCCAAATGGTTGGTAAATCTTGTGTGTATTCGACAAACTTAATGCACTTAACTCAACACTACAAGGCACACATACAAATATAGGCCTATTGTTGTTGTCTGATTAAATCGATGCGTTCACAAAAAAGTTGGAGAGATGGGCTGTCCAAGCTAAAGGTGGCAATGTTGTAATGTTTCCCGAGCTGGAAGAATTTGTCGAGGACTGTTACGAACACTGTGGCTCTAGCAGTCTAGGGTGGTTGGTACAGAGACCCGTAACATAAAACTAATGCAAAGTGGTGTAGTGTATAGGAACAGTGAGAACAAACGACACAGACAACCAAAGCTACCGTCAAACATAAAACGTTTATTATAAACACACGGTAAATGGGTTAGGGAAAAGGGGCTGAGCTGGACCCAAGAAATGAAATATAGTCAAAACACCCCTAAATTGAACTTGCCTTCCTCAAGAACCGCTTGGCTGACTACTAACCAATACAAAAATACAGTGGGTGGTCCGCTCAGTTCTAACTAGTGTTTTTAGGCAAAGTTTTCCTACGGGTTGTGTATGCCCGACTTGCTAAAAACCCCCTATTCCCAGGGACACAGGGATAAACAAAACACACAGGTTGAACAAGGTCTAAACAGCACACAGTTGACTAGACAACATCAAACAAAACACCACAGCAATACATACTCACATGAAACAGGACAAAGTGAGATGTATGTGCTAAACTAAGTGATGTATGAATGAAGAAAGTGTCTGTCTATCAAAAAGGGTATGTATCTCAAGAGTGTCTATGTCCATGTGGGGTAAAGCAAAAGAGTCTCTCTGAGAGAACCAACTGACTGGGCTTTTAAACCAGGGATGTGTGATGTGATTGGGTATTGGAAAAAGGAACAGGTGGTTCAATTAGGATGGGTGTTCACTGATTGGTCCACCTCAGCAGTCAGGCGATGCACTCATGACTGCCAGGTGGGAAACACCAACGAGCACAATCAGGAACATAAGGGACACCTGGGGAAATGGCAGGAGGGGAAAAACACAAATGCACATACAGGGTACCCGCATGTGTAACAAGGACTATGAACTGGATTGCAAAAAGAAATGACGGAAATGATCACTTCACATCTCCAAGGCCTTTTGGATCACTTTATGAAGTACTTTCCAAATGAGACAACTTCACAACGATATGACTGGATACGACAACCATTCACGGCAACTGGGGATCACCTGTCATCCGACGTGGTGGATGTGCTGATGGAGCTGTCCAGTGATCGGACCTTAAAGGCAATGTTTACCACAATGACACTTGCAGAGGAATACCCATGACTATCCAAACCAAAGCAGCAATGGATGTACTGATTCCATTTGGATCAACCTACTTATGTGAGGCACCATTTTCCACATTGACATAAATTTAAAACAAATACACATCAGGTCTCAGTGTGTAGGGTGATCTCTGAGTTGCCATTTCGATGATCAAACCCAGGATGCAGCTGTTGAATTCCAAAAGGCAGGCCCACCCATCTCATTAAATAAGTTACTCAGATTTCACTTACCAGTTAACAAACATACCTGAGAACAGGTCATTAATATGTAATAGTTGATAAGGGTTCTTTTATTAGTTATCTTAATATGATCTACTGAATGTGTCTACATTGGTGTTGCGTAGTTTGAGGCCTTTTGTTATGTGCACATGTGTGTGCAGGGGTCGCAGTATTTGAAACGTGTTTTGGGGGGTCACGAGTGAAACAGTTTAAAAAACCCTGCATTAGTGCACATGGCATGGGTGACTTGCAGTTCTGTGAAGGCTTCATAAATGCTGAACAATATAAATGGAGGTTTTGGAGCTGTCACCCATTAAAAACATTTGGCAGATTATGAAATTATAAATATGACAAAGGAGACCCCGAACAGTTGAGCAGTTGAAATCCTATATAAAACAACAATGGGAAAACATTTCACTTTCAAAACTATAGCAGTTGGTCTCCTCAGTTCCCAAACGCTTACAGAGTGTTGTCAAAAGAACACAGTGGTAAACATGCCCGTCCCAACTTTTTTGAATTGTGTTGTTGGCATCAAATTTAAAATGGGCATATATTTTTCCTAAAACAATAACCTTTCTCAGTTTCAACATTTGATATGTTGTCTTTGTACTATTGTCTACTCAATATAGGGATAAATGATTTGCACATCATTGCATTCTGTTTTTATTTACATTTTACGTAGCTTCCCAACTTTTTTGAAAACAAGGTTGTAATATCTGTAAAGATTTTGACACCTTGTCCTATAGATCTAACATGTACATACTGATCAAGTAAATAAATGCACTATGCAACAATTTCAAAGATTTTACACGACTGGGAATACAGATGTGTGTATGGATGACTGCTAGGACTTTTTATTTCTGCTCACAGAACACTGGACCAACACTATATTTATGTGCAGTGTAAAATGACAGAGACTGGCCTAGGGTGGGGGATGATATTTTTATTGATGACTTCAATAATTCTAAAATGGGCTCGGGGGATGGTTTGGGGATGCTTTGCATGTTCAAACCGCTGAATCTGTTACAATCGAATAGTACAATTTGTTTGGTATTCTGATATTACGCATAGTTGATGCTCAACTATGTGCAAATTCACATAACCTTCTTCTGCCAACCATTTGCTTTCTATGGAGTTAATGCTTCAGTAATTATAACCCTCAGCAGGGCCTCAAGTAAAAACAAAAATCAGATTGGAATATCCTACAGGGGAAGCACTCCAGGATGTGCTATGGTGCAGTTGGGTTTGCTTTTGATGAACAGCCAGCAGTAGTGTCCTTTAAATTTACTGCCTTCTTTAAATATTCTGCAGTGTTGCAGGCCTGTTTCTCCACTTGCTAACACTAACTTAGTCAAAGCTGAAGAATAATGCCCCGGGGTCGCTGGCCACCTGAACACTTTAGAAATAGATGGGAGGAGAAAAATGCCATCCTGACAAACTACACAGAGACCTTGAAAGATAAATGATCAAAGGGAGGGAGTGTGGACATTCATGGCTGACAAATGGAAAACAGTGGACTACGCCAAAAGGAAAAACAACAATCTTTAGATGACTACATATTCCTGTTCTTTAACCTGCAAAATAAATCTGAGAATAAATATTTAGCTAGCTTTTTTTCTTGCTCAGTTCGCTTTTCTCCTGGGGATAATGAAATGGGGGTGTCATGGGTGTGTTTAGGCATGTTAACCATCTGTGACTGGGTCACGGGACAGCCATTAACCTTTCCTCTGGCAGGGGGCGAAGACGGGGCCAAAATAACCAAGAGAAATCATGGCCTATCTGGATGTTCTCATTACTGGAGCCCTGTCCTCTAACTGGGGTTATCACCGAATAAAAGTACTGTCAGGTTTGCCTACAAAGGTCCTGTTAGGAGGTGACCACCACAGTGAGTGATGCTGCCAGCAAGATTGAAAGTTCACCAACTATAAGCAACAGCTTCCCTGCATGAAGGTGTACTGTAGTGCCTTCTGAGGTCTAGTTTTATAACAGGCTTGCTAATTACAGAAAACATTCCCTCAACATTAAAGCTACATGCAAGGCTTAACAATCTTTCCTTGATCACTATGCTTTGTTGGTTAACTTTAGAATCTGGCGAAACATTGGTTCTGTCAAAGTCAATTTGTTTCCTTAGCTTTCCAGTGGCTCCAATTGTTGTGTTTGGAGTTGTATATCTTGTCATGTATTTCTCTGTATACAATATAGCCTCTTGGCCAATTACAGGTTTGTCCAGATGTCACAAGCCTGTTAACACTCTTGTCACCAATACAGTGAAGTTGCTACCAATAGCAACCATCTGCAAACAATTAGATGTTTGTGTCTTTGTAGCTTCTATAAACATGATCTATTCATGTTGATCTCTGTGCTCGTGCTCAGGGTTCCCCATATTTCATGTGGTTGTCACGCCTGCCATGAAATACTCTCAGCATAAAAACCCCAGAAGGCAAACAAATCTGTTGGTTGTAAGAAATCAAGAACTTGTAATTTAAGAGCAGTTATGTTGCAACCAACAGCCAACACGGCATATTCCATGAACTTGTGTAACTATATTGGACATGCGTTATAAGAGGACCATTGATTTTTTGTTCTGAACGACAATAACATCTCATCTGTTTCAATTGTCCTCAAGGGTTTATTTTCAGCAAACATAAAAGCTAACTGATATTGCTGTCATCTCAAAGTAGCTTTTCAGTATGGCATAATTATTTGTTGAAGCTCCTCTGAGTATACCTAGCCATCCACTTTATTATTCATTATTTTAAACATTTAATTTATTTTCTTCTAAATCCAGCCATTGTCTGATACGTATACACCAAAATAGTAGTCTTTCATTTCAGTTGTGCCCACATATTTTTCCAAGGCCTATTTAAAGTCTCAACTTCAAAAGTCAGCTCCGTCCATCCTCCCTCCTCTCTTTTGTATCAGGTCCTTCCATATATAGAGTTTTTTCTCAAACATAAGCAAATCTAATAATACATCAGAATAGGTTGCTTGAAAGTCTTGTAAACAAGGAAGATGGATGCTTTCTAGGTGTACAATATCAATGCAGGTTATGTTCAAGGCTGTTTTCAGTTCCCGGACCTTTCTCAGCTCCACATACAAAATTCAACACAAAACTCAATGAACCCAATGCACCAATGTACTCAAAACAGCAGATATGAAACATTTAAAGATATCCAACAGTTCAACAGTCTTACTAGCTGTGCGTCCACGGAAATACCCATTCTTAACTGTGGAATCTGTCTGGACCAACACAGACAACAGGTGGTCAAGGATGCCTGCTCTGAGAAGTGGTCTGGAGAACATTTCAGCCTGTCATCATCCCAAACATCCATGTGAGAGATGCACTGGTGGTAATGATTGATTTCACACTTCCAACTCTTATAAGGCCTCTGTCTCTCTGTATTTCTTCCTTTTTTTGGTGCCACAGGTTATAAACCATCTGAAACCTCCCAAAATTATTTTTCTCTTCACCATCAAATGGAATGAGAGGGAGAGGGTGTTTTTTGCCCTTACATTGAAATAAGACTGTTGAGGAGAGAACGAGAGAGAGAGAGAGAGAGAGAGAGAGAGAGAGAGAGAGAGAGAGAGCACTGTTGAAGGGGAAAATAAATAAACTCATACCCAGCTGACTGCGCCGGATTGAGAATGAATCAATGGACTATTAGAGCTTGAAGCAAGCCATGAAAATGCATCCATCTTGAGCTAAGAGATATAGAGGTCAGTGATGACACTGACAAGATGTGTGCTGCTGTCACAGCTCAGACAAGGCCTCTTGTCGCACCTCATCGGGATGTGCACAGCATTTGTTTTTAATGGCGTCATACATCAGAATATACATAACTGTCAGCCGACCCACCAAGGCTTCTACTGCTGTACCAGTGTTGCATTTTAATTGCATGGTAGAAACCTGACTGTACTCCCACCATATGTCAGTCAGTCAGCTTATGGCCTGGTTATGTTGGGAACAGGCTATGATGAAATCTAATATGAATAGTTAACAAGTCGGAAGTGTGAAAGACAGGTTTATTTCACAACATCTGCAATACTGCATGCCTTTCTGCAGGGAAGATGAATTGAAGTAATGTAAATAATTCAAAATCATAGATCTACTGTTTCATAATTTGCTGAGAATAGACTCTGACTGACCTAGGAGCACTGCCTTACTTCTTTGCCCAAACCGGAGTTTGAATCCAAATAGGGTTCAAACAAGTATAACAGGCCGACAGATGCCACACATTATGACCATCCCTTGGCTTTACCCAGCCATTTATTACTGATCTCTCAGAAGTAATTACACTATGTCCATACTGGGCCAATTCACTAACGAGGGTTAATGCGTTTGGGTGGCTATCATTTCACTGCAAAAATTCTACCAGAGCGCACACCATGGTCAATGCTCGCTCCCAAGAAATGGGCATTTAGCAAATTTTTGGTTGTGTCAGCTTGAACATTTATGCTTTGTGAGTTCTGTGCAACTTATTCATGTACATTGATCACTGAGGCTGCGCCCACTTAAAGTAACAGTTTTAATACTTCAAACCAGTGCAATGATTAATATATGTACTGTGAGCTACAGTATAACCCAGGGATGAGGATTTCAGAAGTGTTTATAGAAAATATTTAAAAATGTTTACATTAGGGCTAGACATTTTTTGGTCTAAACACCATGGGCCGAATAGGTGACTGTAAATTGCATTGTATTTGGATGTTTGAGGCAAGAATCCACTTTATGAAATACAATGCATTATTCTCATAGGGCTTACAGAGAAAAAGACATTAGGTGACCTGCTGCCTGTTATTATTTGCATATTCAAGCCTTTCCCAAAATACAACACTGCACACCTAAGTCATGAAAAAGCACTTATACCTTTCTTGTGTTTCAAAGATGGCTTGAAATTTGGACCTAAATATGCTGATATACTGTCCTCCTATTTCACAGCACCAAACATTTTGGGACAGATTAATATGTCGTCTAATTTTAGCACTTATGTTTATGCCTGAAGTCTGTTACCACACCAAACGCTGGGTATCTTCTCTGCCAGGCCTGTACTGAAGCAGTCTTCAGTTGTTTGTTTTGAGGTCTTTGAAAGGCATGTTTAATTGGATTTAAATCTGAAGATTGAACTTTTCATTTTAATGCCAGAAAAACTCCCTAGTTACTATGGTAATATCATTGGTCTATGATGAACGCTGTCCAATGAATTTGATTTGCTTGTACATTAGCTGACAAGATGCTTCTGCTTTGTCTCTTCTGTCCACAATACCTTTTATCCAGAACTCTACAGGCTCTTTAAAGTACTTTTTAGAATACTGTAACCTGGCAATCCTGTTTTTAAGGCTAACTAGTAGTTAGCACATTACAATGCTGCTGTAAAGGGCTGCTGGTGAAGTCTACCGCTTTTTTTCTCTTCATATTTTTTAGCCTCATGGCTTCTTCAACTTTCATTGGCACCTTTTATCCTCATGTTGACAGGCACCAATTGCAGACTCACAAAACTTTGACTTACAACTAGGCATTAACGGCTCTCTTAGGTTTGTGCAAAATATGCGGTGGGACACATCTAAACAAATACCTATCAACCCAATTGATGCAATATTTTTGCTGCCCTGCAAAGGGAGACTAAGTGTAAAAACTGTTGTTATTTCTAAATGGCACCCTTTTACACTGGAAATTTAACTTACTATTTGCGTACGTACGCCACCGTTCAAAGGTTTGGTGTCACTTAGAAATGTCCTTGTTTTCCATGAAAACATACATGAAATGAATTTGAATGGGAAACATAGCAAAAGGAATTTTTAATTGAAATAATATCTGTGTCCTTCAACTTTAGTTTTGTCAAAGAAACCTCAATTTCCAGCAATTACAGCTTTGCAGACGTTTGGCATTCTAGTTGTCTATTTGTTGAGGTAATCTAAAGAAATTTCAGCCCATGCTTCCTGAAGCACCTCCCACAAGTTGGACTGGCTTGATGGGCACTTCGTATGTACTATTTGGTCAAGCTGCTCCCACAACAGCTCAATAGGGTTGAGATCTGGAGACTGTGCTTGCCACTCCATTATAGACAGAATACCAGCTGACTGCTTCTTCCCTAAATAGTTCTTGCATAGTTTGGAGCTGTGCTTTCAATCATTGTCCTGTTGTAGGAGGAAACTGGCTTCAATCACGCGCCGTCCCCAGGGTATGGCATGGCGTTGCAAAATGGAGTGATAGCCTTCCTTCTTCAAGATCCCTTCTACCCTGTACAAATCTCCCACTTCACCACCACCAAAGCAACCCCAGACCATCATATTGCCTCCACCATGCTTGACAGATGACGTCAAGAACTCCTCCAGCATCTTTTCATTAGGTCTGCATCTCACAAATGTTCTTCTTTGTGATCCGAACACCTCAAATTTAGATTTGCCTGTCCATAACACTTTTTTCCAGTCTTCCTCTGTCCAGTGTCTGTGTTTCTTTCCCCGTCTTAATCTTTTCTTATTTTTTGGCCTGTCTGAGATATGGCTTTTTCTTTGCAACTCTGCATGGAAGGTCAGCATCCCGAAGTCACCTCTTCACTGTTGACACTAAGACTGTTGTTTTGTGGGTATTATTTAATGAAGCTGCCATTTGAGGACCTGTGAGGCATCTGTTTCTCAAACTAGACACTAATGTATTTCTCTTGCTCAGTTGTGCTCACTCTTCTTTCTAATCTGGTTAGAGACATTCTGCGCTGCTCTGTGTAGGGAGTAGTACACAGTGTTGTATGAAATCTTCAGTTTCTTGGCAATTTCTCGCATGAAATAGCCTTCATTTCTCGGAACAAGAATAGACTGATGAGTTTCAGATGAATGTTCTTTGTTTCTGGCCATTTTGATGTAATTGAACCCACAATTGCTGATGCTCCAGATACTGAACTAGTGTAACGAAGGCCAGTTTAATTGCTTCTTAAATCATCAAGTTTTCAGCTGTGCTAACATAATTGCAAAAGGGTTTTTTAACGATCAATTAGTCTTGATAGCCTGGATTAGCATTGTGCCATCTCTTCGTTCCCGCACCAGGAGGCTCAGGAACAATTTCTTTCCAGCTACTGTAACACTGCCTAACTCTGTGACCCAGAGAACTCTGCGAACACTGTGACCCATCACTAACCATACCCCCCGCCTCTCAGGGACCTGGTTGCACTACTCCCTATGTACTACTCTGACACTGCCTTGCAAAGTCTGATAATGGAAGTTTTCAGTTGTTACAGGTACTTGTCTAGCTCGGGAACCTCACTGCTGCTATCCCTGCATTTCAGTTGCAGATGCACCTTGCACATTCAATTTGCCTCTTTGCACATCTAGAATTGTCATCGTGCTTGCTGTTTTGCAGTTGTTACATACACATGTCTACCTTCCGGACCTCATTGCTGCTATCTCTGCATCCCGGTTGCACATGCTACGTTAATCCTTCAATTTGCCTCGACTGCACATCTAGAATGCCATTTAATGCCATTTGTACCCGCACAACTATTATCCCACTTGTAACATACACTATATACTTAATACTTGTAAATTTTCTGCCCTCCTCTATTTGCCTTAATTGCACATTCAGTACTGCCATTTGTACTGCATTTGCCTTCATTGCACATCTATAAATTCCACTTGTAATATACATATACTTAATACTTGTAAATACTTGTACATTTCTTGCCCTCTTCTATTTGAACTTCTGGTTAGATGCTAACTGCATTTTGTTGTACTGTACTTGTACTTGTTCAATAACAATAAAGTTGAATCTAATCTAATCTTAACTTGTTTTGACAAGACGTAGCGCTTGGAATTTCAATGCCTTTCTAAATCATGTCCAATCAATTATGTCATTTTTTAAAACAATCCATTAATCAGCTCTGTCCCAGTCAGTAATTAGCGTAATTAGCATCGTACAAATTCATGAAATGGAAAGTGTGTACCACTATCACAAAGCTGCATTGAAACCAGAAAACTACTCTAAAACACTCCAAACTAAGACAAGTGGTGTTGTTTACATCAAAGACGTACATCAAACATGACGAAGTTGTATTCCTCAAAATAAAGTTTTAGTTTTCGCAATATAATTCTCATTTCAAATAAACGGGTACTTCCTCTGTTTACCCGTCAGTTTTGCTCACAATTGTATCAATCCACGGCACGCGTTCTTTTGGGAAGAGTGAGTGTATACATCACAGTAAACAAAAGGTATTATTTGGTAGCTAGAAAGCAAGTTACCTATTTCATCATGGATAAGCTAAAGGGGAGTGATGGTGCACCCGTTAATCCCCAACCCTAGCACAGAATATCTGGATGCAATGTGTACTTTGTGTAACACAACTTAGCAATCAGGAGTATTACTTACAATCTGTTGTCTCTACGGGTTGAACTGGGTAAATTGATAGAATTGCATTCGCCTTTAGTCCTCTTCTAAGTGAACGTGGGTCATGATCCTCTGCAGTAAAATTTTTCTCGCATACTTGTATGTCTCGTTGGCGAAGTTGCTCAATTGAATCTCCCACAATATCACTCGGAAGAGGCAGAGGAATTTATTTTCAACTCAACAACCAGGAGCAGGCAAACAGCGTGGTCAAATGTGAACAGGCAGAAAATCAATACAAAGGAAATCCAGAATTTCAAAGTTCAAAGTGTGTTTATCATATGCACTGAATAACACAGCGTCATCCTGCATGTCACGGTAGTGTAGTGGTGGAGAGGAGGAACCAGGCGCAGGCAGAGCGGCATTCAATGTAATATTTAATTGAAAATAAAACCAAGTACTTTAATCAAACTGAAAGAAAACAAAGGCTTAAACAAAACGACACTCACCACTGACGAGCAACATACAGAGACAAGCAAACAATGACCGACAAGTGAGGGGAGCAGAGGATAAACATTTAAACACATACTAATACATCACAAAAACCTGGCATTTTCACAGGGCTGTGTAGACTTTTTATATCCACTGTATGGCAACGGGTGAAACCTCTAGTCTCCTCTCCCACATCCCTTTAATCTCAACAAGCTGTCTTCACATAGCTTGTTGATGTTAAAGTTCACGCTCACCTCGATGACATCACTGCCAAAGAACAGAAGCTGTGTATGGTGGCAGTAGGAAATAGTTTGCTAGTGCCAGTTTGAATTCAGCCAATTCCGCTTATTCTTTTGTCAGAACACAGTTTAAAAAATGGATGCTAGCGCGACAGATTATGGAATGTATTTTGAAGTGTTTTGGAGTTGTTTTCTGCTTGCTATGTAGCTTTAATATAGTGGGAAGAGCAGTTTCTATTCATGCATTTGGATGATACTAATAATGCTAACTATGGACTGGGACTGGATTTTTTTTACAAAATGACTATGTGCCTTCAAGAACAACTCAGGGTAAGTGGACTTTCGCACAAATATGATTTTTGGACGAACTATCCCTTTTAAGTCTTTAACAAAAATGTGGAAAAGGTGAAGGGGTCTGAAAATCTTCCGAAGGCATTTTAGGTCTAAAGTGCCCCTTACTGCTACTGGGAATGTGGGGTGGGAACAATAAAACCAAAACCAAGCAAAAGGGTGGGAATGTAGTAAGGGGCTAGAGGTTACCCCTTAGAATGTTACTAAGGGGACAGGTAGTACAATTAGTGCAGGAGAATATAACCTTCGTCATAAATTAATATCTAATAATCTGATATATTGTTTGTAAATACACGTGAACGTAGTAACATAATATGCAGGCAGTTCTTAGTAAAGGTAGCTACTCTTTCGTCACAAGCCAAACATAAAAAGGTCATGTGTTTCATGGCCTACGCAAATCCTCAGTGCTTCTCTTCAGTCAAGCACATAAGCCAATTGATTGTGTAGCAATCCAGAACTCAGGGATGTCCATTCTGGTAACTTCAACTTACATAATGTGTGTGCTTATATAAGTTATGATAAGCAACCATAACGTGTAGGTTGTTTATCACAAACTGCACAATTAAAATTACATGTGTTCCTGGGCCTACACAATGTTAGGAAACCCAGAACTCAGGGATGACAAGCCTGGTCGCATAGTGTGTCTAATTATCAGTAGCGCTACAAACTCGAGTATGGATATACAGTGGATATAAAAAGTCTACACACCCCTGTTAAAATGCCAGGTTTTTGTGATGTAAAAGAATGAGACAAAGATAAATCATGTCAGAATTTTTCCACTTCTAATGTGACCTATAATGTAAATAATTCAATTGAAAAACAAACTTAAATCTTCGAGGGGGAAAACTGAAAAATAAAAACCTTACAATTACCTGGTTGCATAAGTGTGCACACCCTCTTATAACTGGGGATGTGGCTGTGTTCAGAATTAACCAATCACATTCAAACTCATGTTAAATAGAAGTCATTACACACCTGCCATCATTTAAAGTGACTCTGATTAATCACAAATAAAGTTCAGCTGTTCTAGTAGGATTTTCCTGACA
>JACXGI010013254.1:8100-21220 GCA_016801175.1 Esox masquinongy | reverse complement strand
ACCGGATACACAGAGTGGACAGAGACAGGCATTAACACCAAGATGACCGACATGGACCCAGGAGAGCAGGGTACAATGAAGTCTATACAGCAGCACTGGGGGGTTGTGACACGGTCATAAAGGACACCATTTTGAATGCTGATGCTGCAGCTCATCCAACCACACTCTCTGTCTCAATGAGACATTCCAAGGTAAATAAGTCAATAAATAAAACCCTCCATGTAATCAGAGGGAAAGTCATTATCTCAAAGAGGAAGGATTTGATACTATTTCCAATAATGGAAGCCAGACGTTTTGCCTCTTGCGACAATCAATATGTCTATAAACTGTCAGCAAACCTCCCGGAAGTATCAATTGATATATTGAATTTTACTTCAACATGTTGAACCTACTAGCCCTGCATGTGATTGACCTCTGTAGGGCCTAAGTATAAGACAATGAGGAGAACAGGGAACCTTCCACCTGGCCTCATAAACCTTCTACCTAACCTTTTACCTAACCCAGGCTAAGATGGGGAGCTGAACCTTCTACCTAACCCAGGCTAAGATGGGGAGCTGACCTTTCTAATTAACCCAGGCTAAGATGGGGAGCTGAACCTTCTACCTATCTCAGGCAAAAATGGGGAGCTGACCTTTCTACCAAACCCAGGCTAAGATGGGGAGCTGACATTTCTACCTAACCCAGGTTAAGATGGGGAGTTGACCTTTATAACTAACTCAAGCTAAGATGGGGAGAACTCTCTTAGATTTAGAAGCTGAGTGGAACATTGATTTGGGAGTAGGAAGTGCAGAGGACATCAATCTGGGTAAACAAGAGGAATGAGAAACCCAACAAGGACACACTGATGGGTGGATGGACAAAGAGGTGGCCTGGTTTAAGAACTGCACAGCTGTCACAGCATTTAATACATTACCAGACTGTGTCCAACATTGTCTAATACTGTACACCAGCCCGTCCACATACCAGGTGAAATACACCAGCCCATCCATATACCAGGTAAAATACACTAGGCAATTCACATACCAGATAAAATACACCAGGCCATTCACATACCAGGTAAAATACACCAGCCCGTCCACATACCAGGTGAAAGACACCAGCTCGTTCACATACCAGGTGAAATACACCAGCCCGTACACATATCGGCCCGTCCACATACTAGGTGAAATACATCAGCCCATCCATATACCAGGTAAAATACACCAGCCCATCCATATACCAGGTAAAATACACCAGGCCTTTCACATACCAGGTGAAATACACAAGGCCACTCACATACCCGGTAAAATACACCAGGCCATCCATATACCAGGTAAAATACAACAGACCATTCACATACCCGGTACAGTACTGGTGTATTTCACCTGGTATGCACATACATTTATGACAAACGACAAGCAGATTACTAATAGTGCATGAAAGTCCATTCATTTGTTCACTTCCCTTTACTCCCTCCTTCACCAAATGTGGGGAGTGAAGTACTTCAAGCAGAAAGCAGATGTATTTAGTACACACCTAATATAATGAGTGGAACGAAGACCTCACCTGGCATTATCACATCAGGGAAGCCTAGCTTGCGTGTCATAGCCACTCCCCTGTTGAAAATCATGGGGTTTTCACGTCTTAACTGCTCCATCTCTCCTCTCAGCAGCTGCAGAGAAATTATCAGGCCTACAGAAGAGGAAAAGAAGGTTAACCTTGATTTTTATTAATATATGTGTTTATTCATGTCAGAGAACATGTTCAGAAATGTCAAGTCTAACAAAATAGATAAACAATTTAAAAGACCTTGAGCATTCCCTGCAGACAAACTGGTTTTCAGTGGGTGAAAAGGAATGTAAACGAAAAAGCCTCTGCTAATGACAGACTAATGGTTAAAGACGTTAGAATATTTTATTAATAATACGTCCAAAGAGTTCTTATAACTTATTCATCAATAGCCTCTGTTGTGGTACTCAGCAGTTCATTCCACTTAGTTAACATCCCTGAAACGTTGCATTGCCAAAGAGACTGTCCTTTTGGCAATGTTAATATATTCAGGTCCAAGGCACTAAAATCAGTCGATGCAAAATTAACATATATTAAGATGAATTTTGCACTGATCATTTTCTATTTGCTATGTTGTAGGACCTATGTAGCTTTCCCATAAATATAATGCAAAATGATTTGATAGAACAAACAATACAATTAACTAAAAAATGTATTATTTGTTTCCCATTTTTTTGGGTATAAAATAAGCACAACAGTGAATAATTAAACAAAAATGCATTTTCTTTCCAAATTTTACAGAAAACTTTGAATATTTTGTAGAATCTGTTCCACACATTAGAAAAGGTTTTTTCTTTAATGTTTTAGTTCCAACTGGTAATTTGTAAGGAATTTATTTGTAAGTGCACCTGATGAGGGACAATTTTAACCGACTTTCCACTGACTTAGCTTATCTTTTGGTTGATGGCATGGCATGTGGGCGTTTACACCAAAACTAACAACACCAACAGGTTCCAGATTGTAATGAAGTTACTTATTGAAACTGAGTTCTATAGAGCGGTCCAAAAGATGTAACATGTTCAATTGGTGAGGTAATCAACACTAACAGGGAGTTGACCAAATCACACAATCCGTCAAATCACACCACCCGTCAAATCTCAAATCACACCATCCATCAAATCACACCACCCGTCAAATCACACTATCCGTCAAATCACACCATCCGTCTGAGGCATTCGTCTGGAGAAATGGAGCAACAGAAATTTATAATCAGAGCAATTAAAGCAAGGTCTGTGCGTACAACATACACAAATGATGTTTTAACTGTATGACGCCATGCAGCGTTTGTTTGCATTTACCAGTTTTATTGGTTCTGATGGGTTATGCCAAACTTTTATTTACGGTTCTGATGGGTTATGTCAGTTGGAATAAGCTCATTAGGCATTTATATATCACCACGTCATCAAGCCTTAATAGCTCCTACTAGGACTCTTCTTATACAGAGAGCTTTTTTATTATGCCTGTCTGAAAATCTCTGGCTTATTTCACTCACTTAAAACACAAAAGCCGGAGGTAATGTATCTGCAGAAGTTAGACATTTCATACATATTGCATGACTCCCCGAGGATGTTAACAGCTAACAAACTCTGTGCTGAACCACTGCAGAAACAGAAACTCTCACCGCTGTACAGTATGGACCTGAGGACAGGACAGGAGAGATATCTTTCGGTCTAAAATGGGCGCAGTGGGTACAAAATGATTTACAGCATGCATCAGTTTAATTTATTCCAACCATAAGTAATAACCTACTAAATAAATACTTTTGATAGAAAACAAAAAATGTTTTAGACAGAAAACAGTCAGACATAGCCCAAGCAGTCCTGGATGTCTGCCCAGGAAACATATGTCTAGAGACCATAACACAACCCGGAATGTTCCGGTAACACCCTGACAACACTGTTGTTAGCAGGGTGTATGTTATGGCTTTTAGTTGATTTGGTTCTGTGGTAAAGCATCCACTCTGGTCCAGTTCAATAAAACAACATGGCGGCAGAATCATTTAAGTTTTTTTTGGTTGTGTCTCTGGTGTTCCATATCACTTCAAATCCTGACAATGCAGTCTGTCATGGCTGACCTCGAGGAATATGGTCTATTTCTGGTATGTCATGTGATATGACATGAGACATGATCTAATTAGTGTGGTTTTAGGCTCTATGTAGAAACCTAACTAGCCTTCAAATCCTCAATCCCTCCCATCCTTGATGCCTCAATATCTCTATTGTGGCTTTCTGAGGGCAGGAACATTCAATCCTTTCCTTCCATGTACTTTGATGGAGAGGCCATTGACCGTCTTAATGTATCAACAGAGAGTAGGACATTCATATCGGTTGGCTACCAATTACAGAGATTTTCAGAGTGAAGGGAAGTGATGAGATTAAGTGTCATGCCTGTGAGGGGCCGAGGACTAGTCATACACACACGTGTGTTTCTAAGTCTGTACCAAACGTGTGTATTAACTAGTGTGTCTCTACGTGTCCCGGAAAGACAGGGCTGTGATAATTAGGGGTCTTGGCTGGAAGAAAAGTGTGACAAAGTGGATACAAGCATGAAATTGGGTACACACATCCCTCAAGTGATATGACACAAAGGGTGTGCCCATTCAAACTGAACCAGGAATAATTACTGCAAAACTTCTAAATGGCTTCTAAAATGGGTGTGTTTTTTTTTTTTACCATAAAAGCTGTTATGCAACAGATAATGCACTTTGGTACAAACATTCCCCAGATTTTATAACATCGTAGACAGACGACTCATTACTTCAAAAGGCCACATAGCCTCACTAGCTGGGCGCTAGGCCAACGCTTGCCCTCAGGATGGAAAAATTACCCATTGCTCAGTGGATATGACAGAATGTTCGGTCAGTATAAGGAAGACAACGTTATGTACCATAGTTGGTGCTGGGAGCTGTGTACTTAGTGCTGGACTTCCTAATGATGTTCTCATGGATCTGGTACCACTCGTTCTCATTGTTACAACTGTAGAGAGATGAAAAGAAAGAGACATTATGTTAAGCGAACAACTGCATGCAGTACTGAGAAGGCGGACAGTTGACAGGTTCATTACCATGACAACCATCAGACTTATTTGTGCGTGTGTGTGTGCTCAACTACATTAGTATTCGACTGAACTAATGACTGAACCTTAAAGTCCCCAGTGATGGATAGAAGGCCAGTTGTTTATACAAGGAATGTAAGACAGATTAAGACTGTTGTCTATTGAAGTTGGTTTTAATACCTGTAGATGTGGTTTAAAGGTAGTGGTGTACTGTATGGTTAAATTTATGGTTGTTGTTATGAAAAATAGTAGGCTACTGCCAAAAAGAGAAGGACAGAGATAGAGGCAGAGGTAAAGACAGCAAGAGAGTGAGACAGACAGATCTGCTCTTTAATGCACTGTTCACTCAACTAAGGATTATTCCCCAGCCTGTACTGTAGTGGAAGAGCACATCCCGAGCCTGCACTGTAGTGGAAGAGCACACCCCCAGCCTGTACTGCAGTGGAAGAGCACATCGCCCAGCCTGCACTGCAGTGGAAGAGCACACCCCCAGCCTGTACTGCAGTGGAAGAGCACATTGCCCAGCCTGCACTGCAGTGGAAGAGCACATCCCCCAGTCTGCACTGCAGTGGAAGAGCACACCCCCCAGCCTGTACTGTAGTGAAAGAGCACACCCCCAGCCTGTACTGTAGTGAAAGAGCACATCCCCCAGCCTGTACTGCAGTGGAAGAGCACACCCCCAGCCTGTACTGCAGTGGAAGAGCACATCCCCCAGCCTGCACTGCAGTGGAAGAGCACATCCCCCAGCCTGTACTGCAGTGGAAGAGCACAACCCCAGCCTGTACTGCAATGGAAGAGCACATCCCCCAGCCGGTACTACAGTGGAAGAGCACACCCTCAGCCTGCACTGTAGTGGAAGAGCACATCCCCCAGCCTGCACTGCAGTGGAAGAGCACAGCCCCCACCCAAAAACCATGACTAAGCATACAGGTGCCCAACCTACCACAAAGAGCCGTCAGAGACCGATATCTGCCCTTAATAAACTACCGGACACTTTTACTGTGCAGCAAACCGTATACCCTTCACATACCATTAACATATACAGTTTGGACACTGACACAATTTTCATAACTACACAGAGGAGAGGTTCCTCTACAGTTACATCTAGGGGAGCATCCCCAGTCCCATCCAGAACTACAAGATCCACAGTCACATCCAGAACTACAAGATCCACAGTCCCATCCAGAACTACAACATACACAGTCCCATCCAGAACTACAACATCTACAGTCCCATCCAGAACTACAGCAGAGCTTCAGAACAATCATGTAGGCCTGCAAAACCTACAGCATCTGATCTTCCTGAGATACAACTGCTAAACATAATCTGCAGTTGATTTTATATTTATGCATTTGTATTCTTGTCCAGATAGAATAACAGATATTAAAGTATTATTATTTTATCATTATTATAATAATAATCATATTACAGCTGACCAATAATATGACTGTGAGTTAATGATGTCACAGTAATTTAATAATGTGCGATTGCAGAATAATAGAAACAAAGCAAAGGGGGCCTCCTGCAAAAATGTTGTGCAACTTTTTTGCTCATCACTCCAGAGTGACTGTTATTTGAAATACAGTATCTCACAAAAGTGAGTACACCCCTCACATCTTTGCAAATATTTGATTATATCTTTTCATGTGACAACACTGAAGAAATGACACTTTGCTACAATGTAAAGTAGTGAGTGTACAGCTCGTATAACAGTGTAAATTTGCTCTCCCCTCAAAATAATACAACACACAGCCATTAATATCTAAACCGCTGGCAACAAAAGTGAGTACACCCCAAGTTCAAATGTCCATATTGGCCCCAAAGTGTCAATATTTTGTGTGGCCACCATTATTTTCCAGCACTGCCTTAACCCTCTTGGGCATGGAGTTCACCAGAACTTCACAGGTTGCCACTGGAATGACGACATCACAGATCTGGTGGATGTTAGAGACCTTGCGCTCCTCCACCTTCCATTTGAGAAAGCCCCACAGATGCTCAATAGGGTTTAGGTCACCTTTACCCTCAGCTTCTTTAGCAAGGCAGTGGTCGTCTTGGAGGTGTGTTTGGGGTCGTTATCATGTTGGAATACTGCCCTGCGGCCCAATCTCCGAAGGGAGGGGATCATGCTCTGCTTCAGTATGTCACAGTACATGTTGGCATTCATGGTTCCCTGAATGAACTGTAACCGGCAGCACTCATGCAGCCCCAGACCATGACACTCCCACCACCATGCTTGACTGTAGGCAAGACACACTTGTCTTTGTACTCCTCATCTGGTTGCCACCACACACGCTTGACACCATCTGAACCAAATAAGTTTATCTTGGTCTCATCAGACCACAGGACATGGTTCCAGTAATCCATGTCCTTAGTCTACTTGTCTTCAGCAAACTGTTTGAGGGCTTTCTCATTATCTTTAGAAGAGGCTTCCTTCTGGGACGACAGCCATGCAGACCAGTGTGCGGCATATGGTCTGAGCACTGACAGGCTGACCCCCCACCCCTTCAACCTCTGCAGCAATACTGGCAGCACTCATATGTCTATTTCCCAAAGACAACCTCTGGATATGACGCTGAGCACGGGCACTCAACTTCTTTGGTCGACCATGGCGAGGCCTGTTCTGAGTGGAACCTGTCCTGTTAAACCGCTGTATGGTCTTGGCCAACATGCTGCAGCTCAGTTTCAGGGTCTTGGCAATCTTCTTATAGCCTAGGCCATCTTTATGTAGAGCAACAATTCTTTTTTTCAGATCCTCAGAGAGTTCTTTGCTATGAGGTGCCATGTTGAACTTCCAGTGACCAGTGTGAGGGAGTGTGAGAGCGATAACACCAAATTTAACACACCTGCTCCCCATTCACACCTGAGACCTTGCAACACTTACAAGTCACATGACACTGGGGAGGGAAAATGGCTAATCGGCTAATTTTCACTTAGGGGTGTACTCACTTTTGTTGCCAGCGCTTTAGACACTTGTGAGATACTGCATGTCCAACATTCGTCTTTGCACAATAGTAGCAAGGCAGCTGACAATGTAGCACTAACTAGCAGCGACACGTTTTAATATGACAGCACTGACTCAGAGCAACGCATATTCTAAAATGACAGCACTGACTCATCGCAATAGATGTTTTTTATTGAAGAGTTCAATCATTTGTGAGCAGTACTAGTCTGCAACTTCTGACTGGCTGGCTCAGCAAGGAAAAAACCTGCCAAGCATATAAGTTCTAGCCAGCTTTTGTGCATATGTACTCAAGTATTGGGACAGTAAAATTAACATTTTTGTTTTTTTCTGTACACTTAAGGCCTATGAAAACACGATAAAAAGATGAATATGTCACCTTTAATTTCTGTCTGTTTCAACACTAACATGTCTTACCAACTAAGAATAATATCACTGTCAGAATTGAATCCCTCCATTTGATGTGAAAAAAAGTATTAGGGCATTTAGTACACAGGTGTTTCTAATACAATAGGCGCTTTCTGTCGCATTGATTGTTCACACATTTCAACTGTGAAAGTGTAATCTGAGTTTCAACCTTTGCTTTAGCCTATGGAGCCTGGGTTTGGTGTCCGCAGGCACAATCCAAAATAAAGAAAAGACAGACCCAATTAGAATCTTGGCACAAATTTGGGCACAGCCAAATTCACACTTTGGAATGTCCTGAAAAAGAAAGAAACCACTGGTGTCTTCAGCAATTGGCAATAACTAGGTCGGCCAAGGAAAATCACAGCAAACCGATGACGGAAAAATTACCAGAGCTGTGAAAAATAACACTAAAATAACCCTAAAATAACCCTAAAATATCTTCAGCCCTACCAGAGGAAACAATACACTGGACCAGGTGTACACAAACTTTCCAGAGGCCTAAAAAGCCATTCCCCTCCCCCACTTGGGACAGTGTGACCACCTCTCATTGTTCCTACTCCTAAAGTATTTACTCCTCATTAAACGGGTGAAACCATCAGTGAGGTCAGTCAAAGTGTGGCCAGAAGGGTTAGACAGCGCCAGTTTCAACACACAGACTGGAGATTGTTCGCCACACAAGCCACCCTTGACTCCCATATGGACATTAAAACACATGCATCCTCTGTTCTGGATTGCATCAACATCTGCACCAACCATGTCACCACCCATAAAATAATAAAGACCTTCCCCCACCAGAAGCTGTGGATGAATGACAACTAGTAAAGGCACGCAACGCTGCTTTCAGATCTGGTGATGCTGAGGCCTACAGCTCATCCAGGGCCAACCTGAAAAGGGGCATCAAGAGGGCTAAATATGACCACAAACTGCAGATTAAGGAGCACTTCAACAACAACTCTGAACCCCGACGCATGTGGCAGGGCATCCAAGCCATCACAGACTACCGGCCAAAGAACCCTACCCCCATAGCCAACGACGTCTCCATCATCGATGAGTTAAACAGGTTCTACGCACGCTTCAGCAGGGACAACGAAGAGCCAGCCATTGACCCTGAACTCCCCCCAGACGACCCCCCCCCCAGACTATCCACCGTAGAAGTGTCGTCTGCACTGAGCAGGGTGAATGCACGCAAGGCTGCTGGTCCTGATGGTGTCCCCGGGCGTGTGCTCAGAGCATGTGCTGGGCAGCTGGCCGAGGTCTTTACTGACATTTTCAATGTGTCACTGGCCCAGGCGGTTGTCCTCACGTGCTTCAAGACCGCAACCATTGTGCCAGTGCCGAAGCAGCTGTCTGCATCTAGCCTGAATGATTTCTGACCTGTCGTACACACTCCCACAATCATGAAGCACTTCGAAAGACTAGTTCTGGCCCACCTCAAGTCCTACCTCCCCCCCAACACTGGATCCCTACTAGTTTGCCTACTGGTCGAACAGGTCTACAGAGGACACCATCTCCACAGCTTTACACTCTGCCCTGACCCACCTGGACAAAACCAACACCTATGTGAGAATGCTGTTCATAGACTTCAGCTCAGCATTCAACACGGTCATCCTCTCTAGGCTGGTCAACAAACTCCATGACCTGGGGATCAGCCTCTCTCTCTGTAACTGGACTCTGGACTTCCTAACCAACATACCCCAGTCTGTCAGGTTAGACAGCTTCACCTCCTCCACCCTGATCCTGAACACTGGTGTTCCACAAGGCTGTGTGCTGAGCCCCCTCCTGTACTCCTTCACCTATGACTGCGTTCCTGTACACAGTTCCAACACCATCGTCAAGTTCACAGACGACACCACGGTGGTCGACCTGATCAGTGACAATGACGAGTCAGCCTACAGGGATAAGGAAGTTTTCAGTTGTCTTCAGGTACGTGTCATTGCTGCTATTCCTGTGTCTCATTTACACATGCCGACTTGCACCTTAAAATTGCCTTCATTGCACATTTAGAACTGCCATTGTACTTACATTTAAAATTGTTACACACACATGTCTAGCTCGGGGACCTCATTGCTGCTATCCCTGCATTTCAGTTGCACATGCTACCCTACTTCAATTTGCCTTGATTGTAAATTCAGAATGCCATTGTTTTTTTAGAATTGCCACTTGTACACACACAACTATTTATCCCACTTGTGCATACATTATACATAGTACTTGTACATTTTCTGCCCTTCTCTATTTGCACTTCTGGTTAGACACAAGCAGCATTTCTTTGTACGGTACTTGTAATTGTTCAATGACAATAAAGTTGAATCTAATCTCAATCTAATCTTAAGACATAGTTATCAGAATAGTTAGTCACTCTCCTCCTGTATTAAGACATAGTTATCAGGATAGTTATTCACTCCTCCTGTATTAAGACATAGTTATCAGGATAGTTATTCACTCTCCTCCTGTATTAAGACATAGTTATCAGGATAGTTATTCACTCTCCTCCTGTATTAAGACATAGTTATCAGGATAGTTATTCACTCTCCTCCTGTACTAAGACATACATATCAGGATAGTTATTCACTTCTCCTCCTGTATTACGACATAGTTATCAGGATAGTTATTCACTCTCCTCCTGTATTAAAACATAGTTATCAGGATAGTTATTCACAGTTCTCCTGTATTAAGACATAGTTATCAGGATAGTTATTCACTCTCCTCCTGTATTAAGACATAGTTATCAGGATAGTTATTCACTCCTCCTCCTGTATTAAGACATAGTTATCAGGATAGTTATTCACTCTCCTCCTGTATTAAGACATAGTTATCAGGATAGTTATTCACCCTCCTCCTGTATTAAGACATAGTTATCAGGATAGTTATTCACAGTTCTCCTGTATTAAGACATAGTTATCAGGATAGTTATTCACAGTTCTCCTGTATTAAGACATAGTTATCAGGATAGTTATTCACAGTTCTCCTGTATTAAGACATAGTTATCAGGATAGTTATTCACAGTTCTCCTGTATTAAGACATAGTTATCAGGATAGTTATTCACAGTTCTCCTGTATTAAGGCATAGTTTAAGGATGGTTATTCACTCTTGTCATGTATAAAGACATGGAGGTTTTCTTAACAGAGGAGTTCGACTTCCTAGGGGAAACATTGAGAAGGAGAGAAACATTAACAGTGAGCAATTCTATTGTTAGTGTTTCTAATAGTCTGACTTAATCAGCATTGGAGCCCACTTCATTTCCATAGTAAATGCATTAGACTGTGTGACAGTGAGAAACATAAGGCTTAATGAGCCCAACCAAGCAAAACTGGACTATTTTTGTTGCAACTGTCTTTTTTTCCAGAGACAAAAACCTTACAAATGCACTTCTCCTCAAAACAAATGCAAGCAGATTGCCTTAACGCGGGGCATAATTGCCTCACAATCTTAATGTGTTCATGTCTCACTGGCCAGAAGGAGTTTATCATTAGCTGTTCACTGCCGATGGGGAAACTGGTTTTCAGAATTACCAGCATTCGTTTCCTATTCCATTATTTCTGAGCCAAAAGGATGCATGGATCTATCAGGATGTGACCAGAATCATTTTAGAAACACAATAAGGTGATATGAAGATGGCATAGTGTTTCATAACAGCTACATTGACAGTACAGTGTGAGCAGCATGTGTTATCATGATCCCAGACAGGAAGAGAGGACAACCTCCTGAGAAGCTGTTGCTGGGCCCAATGAGGACAAAGGCTTGTTTTAGGTTAGGTTTAGGGTAACCTCTCAGCCAAGGTTAGGTTTAGGGTAACCTCTCAGAAGAGGTTAGGTTTAGGGTAACCTCTCAGACCACGAGGTTAGGTTTAGGGTAACCTCTCAGACAAGGTTAGGTTTAGGGTAACCTCTCAGAAAAGGTTAGGTTAAGGGTAACCTCTCAGACAAGGTTAGGTTTAGGGTAACCTCTCAGACAAGGTTAAATTTAGGGTAACCTCTCAGACCAGGAGGTATGGCTCGCTAAATGTTTGGGGTAACAGTTGCGATAGGGTTAAGATTAGAATTATGGTTAGGTTTAGGGTTAGATGTTTGAAGTTAGGGTTAAGTTTTATGGTAAAGGTCAGGAAAAATAGGATTTTGAGAGATAGCAAAACTTAACATGTGTGTGTTACTCACGTGTAGACTTTGAGTACAAAGTCCTTCTCCTCCTTCAGCTCCGAGATGGTCTGTAGGACGTCGCTCATGGCCAACACCGCGCATCCGTACGGCCGTCTGTACTGGACATGGGGAGGGCCCTTCTTAGAGTCATTCAGCAGCATACGACCTATACACACACACGCAGGTGCAAGCACAGACACACACACACACGCACATGCAAGCATAAACACACACACACGATGATGCTTTTCACAGTCTTGAAGATTACTTTTGACAATCATACTGTGAACAAAACATTTGCTATTGGCAATGTCAAACAATTTAAAGCTCCAATATAAACAGGCCAGTGTGTGAAAACAGAATGGGTGCGAAACGCTGTAGTCAGATGCCCTTTTCAGGTGCTTTTTTCCATTCACCTGGATCTAAACAGCTAGTGCAAGCACTGACTGAGATCAGGAGATTGTCTTTAATAATAAACTAGAAATGGGGGGCTGAAAGATGGAATAAGAGCTGTATTCTGGAACATGTTTAAAGAGGAACATACTGAGCTGCTGTTCTCAAATCTGAATTATTTGTATAAAAAGTGTCAGAATTAATCCATCACACTAACCTTTGTAACTAGGATTAATTGTACTGTATACAAGCTTTGGAAAAACAGTGAAAAGCTTATAAAGAGAGAAGTAGGTACCAAGTGAGATTAAAACATATAAAATACAATGACAACATTCAAATTAGACAATTTAACATGGAAGAACAGCATTGCTGTTCCCAAAAATGGATGTTAATATTAAGGTTAAAAAAGTGTGGTATATACCCGATTTTGCTGTAACATTGTATAAAACAAATGTACAGCAAATTCTGAATTTGTTGTGAACAAATGAATCACAGCCCACTGAGATTGAGGACCTAGAGAGTTACAAGGACAGTGGAGAAAATGGGGACACAGCATGTAAACGATTGGGGGGGGGGGGCTGCCAAACCGATTTTCTCAAATAACAGATAAACAGAAAACAG
>JACXGI010013253.1:0-21206 GCA_016801175.1 Esox masquinongy | reverse complement strand
GAGCTGGTTGTGGGGGAGTGGGGGGGGGGCATTTGAGAGTGTACCCTGAACTCAGCCACTGTGTTATTCTGCCCAGAACAATTTGGTAGATGGTCATTATTGGAGTTGGTTGTGGGGGGGGGGGGGTTTGGGGGTGTACCCTGAACTCAGCTCCAAGTTCTCCCTGTGGTCCTAGGCCGAGGAGTGGGGGAATGGGGGGGGGCTGGAATCGCCTTTACACCTCAAACTGTCAAAGGAGATTTACAACAACATGAGGTTTAACCTAGAGCTAGGGGCAGTCTTGGGTTTTACATGTAAGCCATATAAAACAGACATTTTATCATTTGGTTCTCTGACGACAGACAAAAAGCTGAGTTGACATTCACAGGATACATACGAAGTGGCAATTTAGTTGTCGTAGTTGCTTTTTGACTCTTGGTTGGAATTAAAACAAATCGTATATTGTATCTTAATCTATCAGGAATATTGACTTGACATTTGTCTTTTGCCCTGGACATTTGAAGGATCTCTGTCAAGATTTAAAAAGGTAACAATGAGTGTTGTTGTTGCACTGGGTATAATGATGACAGGTGATGAAGACTCCAAATGCTAAAGCTAACCCTGATCATTCCTCATTCATTTAGGGTTTTAGACAAATACCACCAAATCTCCAGAGACTTCATCAAAAGTTTGAGAAAAATCCTGTTCAAGAGTCCTACTGTCAAACTACATGACATCCTTTTTTATTAATATTTCTCATTTTAAAGGCTAATTTGGTGAATTTGCTCAAGGGCAATTAATTTCAATGGAAATTAATATTATTGAAAAAAAATTTTTAAAACAACATTGTGCTTTAAAAAAACACTCCTTCATGAAATTGAGGTAATGTATTTGAATTATATTTTTTTCCAACTATAAAGTGTCTGCTGGAAAAATATCCTTCAGATTTTCTATCCCTATACTAAATCTCAAAAAGGATGAAAAAAGATTGAGCATTTATCCACGAGTGGAAAGCAGTTTCAATGAATTCAGCTCTATTGGCACTCAGTGATGTGATTATGTAAACATACAGTACAGTAAGTGTCCATTACCTACCTACCATGTCATAATCTAATGTTGTTTTAGATCAAACTCTTATGTAAGGATCTGATTACTAGTCACACGTGAGGGTAGCAGTGAAGAGTTCTTCGTAGTGTAAAAGTTGGCAGTTGAGTGAATGTTTGAAGTGCTTAACTGATTAAACAAAAAGACAATTTAAAATTAAACCAGGAACTACTTTTGTCTTCTAAAAAAACAACAACACTGGTTTGAACTCCAAGTAAATATGGCAATGGTCTCACGTGGGCACAATGATAGATGAAGTATGACAGTGCAAACGGGGGAATGTGCATGGAACTGGACTGGAAAGAATCCTCCGTAGACACAAGGTGAAATAGGACCCAGCAGAGGGGAGTGAATGAGGGCTGTCATGTAAATGGAGAAAAACAGCGTCTGTGTGAAATAGGACCAAAACACCAGTTTCCACAGAGCAGAACAGAAGGACAGAGGGGCGGGTTCTCACCATAATGACGGCCACTGCTGCTGCCGTGTCGTAGTGTTTTGGTCCGGTGTTGAAGTGCGTTTTCAGTTTACCTGACACCTCCATCTTCATGTTGTTCTCCATGTTGTCCTCCTGCAAACACACACACACACACACACACACACACACACACACATTCATAAAGGACCCAAACACGCAGAGAAACATCACAAGCAATTCCAAAAGTCCACAGGACAAGTTACCGTGACAACCCAGGGGTGAGAGAGGACGTCTTGCGCCGTGTACCGGGCCTCTACGTTCACCTGCACCATCCGCCCAATTAGCTCCTAGGAAACACATTAGCTCATGGTGACATCATCAACAGTGGCCTCCCCAGAGCCCAGTCTCTCTCAGGCCTTGCCGCCACCGCACAGTAGGGGCCATTGTCCCGGGGTCACAGAGGGACATTACAGACGGGGACCGCTGATCTCCAACACTGCTTGGCTACACCCCCCAATCCATGGGTTCTATTCATTAGGGCTTTCTGTAGCAAAGCGTCTCTCAACGGAGAAGAATAAAGGGCAGGTAGTGTTCAGTATGTGTATTTCAGTGTGCTGCGTTCCAAGCTGTGGTCTCCCTGTGTGAGCTGGTCTGCTACAGGGCCTCTGCAGGGGCACTTTACATTAGAGGATGTAATTGGTGGCTTGGCGCCGTAAAAGCTGCTGTCACTGCAACTCCTCCGCCCTCCCCCCCGTCCCTCTCCCTGGGGAGGAGGGGAGGGTTCTTACCTTGGCCGAGTCACTGACGTTGTCCCAGTGGGGAGAAGGGAAGTCCAGTCGTCCCACCAGGATCTGGTCAAACAGATCCTCCTGGAGGTTGCTCTCACTGTGGACACACGCTGGTTAGTCATCCCCTCTACTGAACAGCAGTCCTAACGGCAGACAGCCCTGTCGTATCCCCCTCACCGCGAACCGACTGCACATTATTGAATATGACATGACATAATTACCTAAAGTAACAACATGACATTACGTCCACCTAACCTGACATGACATACACTAGAGCCGCTGCAGGAGTAGAGATTCGTTGAGCAGATGCGCCGGCCTGCTAACCAGACGTGAAACACTGTAACCCGGTGTTTCTCGACCCTGCTCCAGGGCACAACACCCCTGCCCCGCATATTTTAGATCTCTCCCTGCTCTGTCACACCAGATTCAAATGACCAGCTCATTATCACGTCCTTCATGAGCTACATGGGGTATGTTGGGGCAGGGGCAGATCTGAAACATGCAAGGCGCGGGGAGGGGGCGTCCAGGAGCAGGGCTGTTTCAGTGTACCTGCGGAACGGTGGGAAGCCACACAGCAGGATGTAGGTGATGACCCCAGTAGCCCAGATATCCACCTTCAGACCGTAACTGGAGGGGGGGGGGGTACAGACCGAGGGAGGAGACAGATTAAATAAAGCCGTGGGTTATAACACAGCACTGCTGACTGCCCCGTTGCCACGGACACAGGTCTAGATTTCCCGACGGACGCCCCACTCACCCGGCCTCGGCGATGATCTCAGGCGCCACGTAGGTGGGGGTTCCGCAGACTGTGTGCAGGGGTCCCTCCACCATGGTGGCCAGGCCGAAGTCCCCCAGCTTCAGGGACTTGGTGCCGTCGGGGTTCTCGCACACCTTGAGGGAGCCACGCAAACACCCATCAATGGTTTGCCAGTCTCCTTGCCGGTGTGTGTTAGGACTGAAACGGGCTGGAACTAATCATTTCCCCCGAGACCTTTGTGGACTGTCCTACCAGCGCCGGTTAATTCCCCTCAGCGGGTCTCGTCTAGTCTCGGATTAACAGGGGCGGAGGAGAACCAGAGGTGTTTGGGCCCTGCTGACCCTGGTCTACGCTGTGCTTGGCCTATCCCGGTGTTGGGTTCCCCATGTACTCACCAGCAGGTTCTCCGGCTTGATGTCTCTGTGGACGATGTTCATGTTGTGGAGGTAGTTCAGGGCTCCAGCTAGATTGTACACCATGACGCTGGCGTCTCTCTCCGTGTATTTAGTGGACGACGTGATGGCGTCGAAAAGGTCGCCTCCCTGCAGGAAGTGGACACAACGAACGCAAACACAACTGATTAGCCTCACTGATGAGGTACCCGATGTGGAAGGCACAGACAAAGGGTGAAACTACTGATGCTAGCTAGGTCGTGAGTTCAGAGGTCGTGCCTTAGCCCGCCCAGCTCCAAAACCAGGTAGAGTTCAGAGGTCGTGACCTACCTTGACCAGCTCCATGACCAGGTAGAGTTCAGTGGCCGTGTCCACCTCTTCAATCAGCTGGATGATGTTTGGGTGTTTGACCCTCCTCAGCACCGCCACCTCGTTCTCTATCAGATGCTCCTGGACACACAAAGGTTAAAGTTCACCGGCGTCCATGCTAGAGTGTGCTACCTGATCCAAAACAACCAATGGGAACGCCTCAGCAACTCTGGTTACTGGGTAGTGTAATGGCTGCTGATAGGCTGCTGATACAATGTATCAACCA
This sequence comes from Esox masquinongy, assembly GCA_016801175.1. Lineage (NCBI taxonomy): Eukaryota > Metazoa > Chordata > Actinopteri > Esociformes > Esocidae > Esox > Esox masquinongy. The sequence continues at coordinate 17,176 of JACXGI010013253.1, read as the reverse complement.
ACAGGATGTACTACAACAGGACTGGGAGCCGGATGACCCATCTGTTTATGGAAGGTTTACCATCACTACTCTAGTATTTACTGTGTGTGGTGTACTGTATGTATGTATGTATGTGTGTGGTGTACTGTATGTATGTGTGGTGTACTGTATGTATGTGTGGTGTACGGTGTACTGTATGTATCTATGTATGTATGTGTGTGGTGTATGTATGTATGTATGTGGTGTATGTATGTATGTATGTATGTGTGTGGTGTACTGTATGTATGTGTGGTGTACGGTGTACTGTATGTATCTATGTATGTATGTGTGTGGTGTATGTATGTATGTATGTGGTGTATGTATGTATGTATGTATGTGTGTGGTGTACTGTATGTATGTGTGTGGTGTACTGTATGTATGTATGTATGTATGTATGTATGTATGTATGTATGTATGTGTGTGTATGGTGTACTGTATGTATGTGTGTGTGTGGTGTACTGTATGTATGTATGTATGTGTGTGTATGGTGTACTGTATGTATGTGTGTGTGTGTGTGTGTGTGTGGTCCAGGGACGTCCAGTTCTTGGTAATGTCTCTGTTGTGCCATATTTTCTCCACTTGATGATGACTGTCTTCACTGTGTTCCATGGTATATCTAATGCTTTGGAAATTCTTTTGTACCCTTCTCCTGACTGATATCTTTCAACAATGAGATCCCTCTGATGCTTTGGAAGCTCTCTGCAGACCATGGCTTTTGCTCTGAGATGCATCTAAGAAAATGTCAGGGAAATCCTACTAGAACAGCTGAACTTTATTTGTGATTAATCAGAGTCACTTTAAATGATGGCAGGTGTGTAATGACTTCTAATTAACATGAGTTTGAATGTGATTGGTTAATTCTGAACACAGCCACATCCCCAGTTATAAGAGCATGTGCACACTTATGCAACCAGGTTATTGTAAGGTTTTTATTTTTCATTTTTCCCCCTTGAAGATTTCAGTTTGTTTTTCAATTGAATTGTTCACATTATAGGTCACATTAAAAGCGGATAAATCTGACATGATTCTGTCTCATTCTTTTACATCACAAAAACCTGGCATTTTAACAAGGAAGTGTAGACTTATATCCACTGTATGTATGTGTGTGGTGTATTGTATGCATGTGTGTGTGTCAGAACAGTCATTAGAAGACAAATTAGTCTCCAATCTGATGACATTAATAGGATCAAAGACCTTAACGATCCCCATCATGTCTGTGTCTGGCTGGGCTGATTCAGGGAGGAAGATAGGACCACTGTCCACGCTCTGTGTGTGTGTGTGTGTGTGTGTCATTACCTTGCCACTACACTTTGCCTTGTCAATGATCTTCAGAGCATACTCCTTCCCTGTTGACCTGAACAGATAAGATGTAACTTGATGACGCACAGCACCGTTGACCTGTGACTACATCCAACATGACAGTTTGAAAGGCAGCTACAGACAGAGACAGAAGTGTTCGCTGAGGAGTGTCAGAGCAGATCTGGCAGAGTGGAGGGGCGGCTAGCTCCTCCCATCAGGAGGAGGAAACGCTTTCCCCATACATTACTGACAAACTATGCACTCAGGAGGGAAAGAGTAATGAAGGAGATTTCATGGACTATACCCCAGAGGCTGCACGCACACACCTCTTTAATAAATGCCAAAATTCTTTAAAAACTATCATCAAGGATCATTTATGTACAGGAACCCTGACCAATAGGAAAGTACTTTTTGTTTTGAGAGTAAAATAACTTGTTTTTTTAAATTGCATACCGTTCCACGCAGTCTTTCACCACGGCAAAGTTTCCGTCTCCTATGACCTTTCCGACCTTGTATTTGTCCAGGACGGAAGTGGTGGCGACACACTGATTACCGTTTACTGAGGAGAGGGGCACATGTTAGAGCACGGCTGACTACCATTCAGATCACTACATTCATACAATTGTCCCAAAGACTGGCAACTCCGGTTGTCAGTCTTTGGACAGCGACACCGGTTTGGTCTGTATTCCAGCACTCCGAAATCATAAAATGACTGTGGGGTTAAAGTTCAGACTGTCAGCTCAATCTGAGGGTATTTTCATCCTTAACTGGATGAACCATTCTGAAATTACAGCACATTCTGTACATAGTCCACCCATTTTGGGGTACGGAAAATGATTTGGACAGATTAACATTATGGACAATAAGGTAGTCTAGGTTAGTGCTTGGTCACATCCCTTCCTTAGTGAGACTGCCTGAGTTCTGTGACCCACTGACATCGGATATCATCTCTGGGCAAAGACACCCATCACCACCCGCCGGCCTTTACTGCAGCCATCACACAGAGAATAAACAGCATTCAGACAGAGCCAGCATCATTGTGTCATTTCAAATCCACATTGCTGGAATACAGAGACCAAAAGCAGAAGATTGTGTCACTGTCCAAACGCTGTGTCACTGTGGAACGACGAAGCATGAACTCGGTTGTTCCGAAACGTTGCCGTTTTATTGTTCTTGTAAAAATGTGCAGTGAAGTAAAATACAATGTCTTCAGATTAATAAAACAGACCTTTTGGATATTTACGTTAAGGGGGTTGAAATCCAGGATCAATATGCTTTAATCTAATCCAAGAAAAAAAAAAAGCCATTATCCCACAGCCAAGCTCTACTCTCAGGCCTCCTGGAGACAAAGGCCCCAGTAATATTATGCAGACTCACAGCCCAAGGACATTTATTTTTGCCACCTCTCTGTCTCTCCCCCCAACTGGTCCTTGGTATAACAACAGTTCTCTACCCCTCTCCTCCCTGCTGCTCGGACGTGGCTCGCGTTGCTGTGTCAGCTACTGTAATACGACACCCCAGGCCGACCTTGTGTCCTACGAGAGGTCAGGGGCGTGTCGGCGGAACGGTAGTGAGGTGCTGCGGGAAAACGTCATGTGAAAATCAGGGCCACGTGTTTAGGGTTCGGGGAGTGCAGGCAAGAGCAGGGAGGGTTGGCACAAAGACAGGATGACTCAGGGTAAAGGGGAGAGGAGCAGGGAGGAGACGCACCTTCGGGGCTCAAGTTAGCGGCCAGCTCCAGACTGTGAGACGATCCGTTCACACTGGTAGCAGACATGTGATGTGGCGGAATCTGGAGAGGAGAGAAATCCATTAACAGGTCAAGTGGAGAGGGGGGGCAGAGGTCAACCGCCAGTACAGTCAATACCTGCACGCACAAGCGTTACCATAGCAACCAGAGGTCATTGACATAGAGCTCAGATACCGGACACACATCGGCCTGGACGTCAGTCTTAGCCGGGCGCCATTTTTTTTCCCACGTCAATCCTAGCAGGCCGATCGAAATGGCGGATTACTTCTCTAGATTTATACAGCGCCATATGTCAGCTTTATGACATGGATACGGAACTGAGCCGTGGGTTCTAGGGACACTGACTAGCGGTACTGCTTTAAGTAGTGTACATTTGAAATTCAATAGCGCCATGACAGTTTGTGAAAAGCTAAGCAGCTCAAAGCTTGGAGATCTGGCAGCAGGATAACACCCAAACACCCCCACCAATGTTGTACTACGGTGAAATAGTATGATTTCTGAGTTTATAATCAATTTGTGGATAGGTACCTCGATGGAAAGAAGAGCTTGTTCTACAAATACACATTCTCTGGTGAATAGCACAAGCAGTCCTCCCATGCTGTCATCCTGTGCCCAGCCAACCTCGACTGAAGTGGGCACCTATTTATATGACTGTTTATGAGGCTTTTGGACTGAAATAAACTTTTTTGCCCTTCAGAAGAGTGTTACGAAATGTTCTAATGGATCGCTGTCTGACCTGTTCACTTTCTGCATCGGGCACAGCTAGGAGATGACAACCAGAGTGGCTGGAAGTGATGAATAATTATGAACCCGGAGGATCACTTGGCACGGAGCTGTTTTCCAGGGACAGGGCCGTTTTCCAGGGACAGGGCCGTTTTCCAGGGACAGGGCCGTTTTCCAGGGACAGGGCCGTTTTCCAGGGACAGGGCCGTTTTCCAGAGACAGGGCCGTTTTCCAGAGACAGAGCTGTTCGGCGTTTTGCATGGCTTGCATTGGTTATTTGAAGCCTGCCCTATTCAAGCATTCTTGGCTTTCACAGAAATCAGAATCTGCCAAATTATTCCATTCATCTTTTCTATTATGGGATGCGTTTTGAGCCTTTCAGCGGTCCTAGAAGTATGTTGTCCAGAAGGTGTATTTCTTATACCTGGAGTTGACAACTGGCGGCATAATTAAATACAGCATATGAGGAAGGAGGATTTCTGGCCCAAAAACCTTTGAACTGGGTGGATTTTCAATCTTTTTCTCCAGGAGGTTATTCTGTGTCTTCAGAGAAATGTGTTGGATCTGTCCAGGACCCACAGTGTTAGTGGATGGTATTAACACACCTTAATGCTTTTGTCTCAGTTGGAGAACCTTCCTCAAATAGGTTAAAGCATTTACCTCAATATTGTCATTTTCTGTGAACGATACAGTATGTCTTAATATACAATCACACTTCCACGCATCCATAACAGTAGTTCTCCATCTGGAGAATCCATGCATGTGTGACACGGAGGGTGTTCACATTTTAATTACCTGGTGGACTTTTTTTGGTTAACATTTTCCACAAGGAGAGTAAAGCAAAGAAAATTTGACCTTTTCCCCAGAATGACAGAGATTCCTAGTGCGCGTGTGTGGGTGGGTGGGTGTGTGTGTGACTCACCTTGAAGCTGTGTACACTGCGCGGGCTGGTGGGGGAGGAGCTGTTGGACTTAGTGGACTTGGGGGTGGAGATCGCACTGCTGGGGACCCCATTGACTGGAGCGGGAGAGAGAAGGAAGGAAAGGAGAGAGCGAGGAAGCCATAGTAAGACAATGACAGGGAAACAGGACATGCCGATCTGTGGGGAAGGAAAGCAAGGAAGTTCTGTGTTTCTTTTATCTCTGGAGAAAGGGGGCTGTTGGAAAGCACGCTAAAGATATTAAACTGTGAACTAGAATTATCAAGTGGCCTTTTTTATCATGTATTCTGCACATCAGAGCAAGAAAAATACTCGGGCTTGCAGTTATGTTTCCATAACAGGTTTTTATACTGAAGGAAGTGCTTCTATCACAGGAAGTGATACTGTATACAGTACGATAGGGCAGGAAGTGATACTGTATACAGTACGATAGGGCAGGAAGTTTGTGACACGGTGGACTTTGAATGGGTTTACTTTCGCTCAACTGACAAAGGTCTGTACCAACAGTATTCAACTTTATAACCTTTTTTTAAGGCCGAGCGCTAACTTATTCCCTGAGTTGCTGGTTGGAGCGGTTTAGTGGGGTGGAACTGAGTCTCTGTGGCCAACTTCCTGTCCCCCTGTGGAAGGAAGATGGTTTTGGTGGGTTCCACCAGACAGACAGGGTCACCCCAGGCACCACCTCGGACAATCTCAACACAGCCAACGCCACAGGAAAGCTACCACCCAAAGATTTCACGGGTACCCTTAAGCAGGCTTCAGTACAGGCCAGAGGACTGGACTTCATGCCCAAACACCCAATCTGCACCCACTACCTTGAGCAAATCACATGAGAAACTGCACCTCCTAGGGAAAAGGGTTACGATGCCAAGACATTTTTTTATCCTGACAGGGGATTTCAGTAGTTAGACGGGCTAAGTGAAAGCAGATGAAGACTAAGGCAGACAGCCTCATTTGGTACATGAGTTTAAACACACCGGCCCTGCGCCAATTTCAGACAGTCGTATGCTGCAAACCGAGAGGATGTCTGGGCGAAGGAAGAAAGAGAGAAGGAACGGGAGAGAAAAGCCAGAGTGAGCGAGCGAAGGACGGAGGAAAGGAGGGGGGGGTCACTTCGGCAGGACATTACGCCACACCAGACCGGACCTCAGGCTTGGACAAAGCCCACTGACCCGGGCAGAGATGTGTTACTCTGGACTGTCAAGCCAGGACCTGGCTGTGCTAGTGATGATGGCCAGCCCAGTGTACCGTGATCTGGTGTACCGTGATCTGGTGTACCGTGATCTGGTGGTTCCAGGGCCGACACAGAGGGTGTTAACACACTCACCTGGGGATTTAACAGGGGACTGACTACTGGTGGAATAGTGGACTGGTCTTCTTACTATAGTCAGGGACAGAGACAGAAAAAGACCGGGAGTGAGAGACAGAGAGAAAAGGAGAAACAGAGGGAGAAATGGAGAGACAGAGAGGGAGAGGGCATGAAAAAGAGAAGAGAGGAAGGGGAGGCATGGTGACAGATGTAAGAATACAGTTCACACATCCCTTTGTTTTTTTCCTCAGCTTCAAATTGTATTTTTAGCTTAAGAAAAACACCCAGTGAAACCCTTTTTAAAGAGTCACAGCTTTGTAAAAGCTAACTGACAATCCCACAATCAACTGACAATCCGTGTGAAATTAACTGACAATCTGTGTGTGTGTGTGTGTGTGTGTGTGTGTACATGCAGGGACCTGATCTCTGTTCTGGGTCCTCACTAGGACAGTGAAGTATGAAGTCTTTGCCCACCTGTTCCAGGGGACTTGCTCCGTCGTGACAGTGCCGGGCTTTTGCTACCAGCGGCCCTTGTCGAAGTGGACAGGCGGGCGGAGTACGCTGACTTCAGGACCCGGCATTCTGTGAAGACACACACCCACGTGCACAGCCAACCTCATCTTCCTATTCAATACAGCTCTGTTTTTTGATATGGCTACGGTTAGGAATTTCACACTGTTTCGCACAAAAGCGTGGCCACCCCCCCACCCCAAGCCATGCCCAATAGCCAAGTTTCCTTGTCAAGGTTAGTGTGGGGAGTATTGGGAGTCAATACAGAGGAGGTGGGGGGGTGGAGGAGGAGTGAATATAAATGGATGAATTATAACACTAGCCTCCAATCCAAACTGAACATTGTTTTTTTTTCCTTTCCACCAAGTGAAACAACAATGACGTGGAGCGACACTCAGTTGTGATTCCAGGCTTTAATACCACAACAAAGCAGAGTCTAATCAGCTGTTGCGTAGTATCAGAATGGAACATTTAAATAAGAAACAGCTGAATGCAGCCTAAAATCATGTCCCAATTTACTTAGATTACACGCAGCATTGGGTCTCCTTTAGAAAGCGTTAAGGATGGAGTGTTGAAGGAGTTCAGCATTTTTTATTCATACGGCTCTTTCCCACAACACTCAGTTAAGCGATGGATTTTTTGAAAACGAACGCCACGTGGCTCCGAGGTGCACAAACCTATGAAACATTCACCAGCTGCGGTAATTATGGTTATCGCGCTCTCCGCCGGCTGTGCCGCACCGAAAGCTTTAATAGCTTCGCACACACAGACGGAGAGGCAAGCAGACAGACCTGGGCTGAGTTCAGAAGCAACACACCTCGGGGAAATTAGGTTGGGGTCTAAACGTTAAGCGGTGTTGCGACGACCGAGTGTGTGTGAAATGACACCTCATTTACTGTAAACGTGGACTACTTTACCAGACAGACAGGATATATTGTGACATTTTAGAGGTAACTTTCATTTGAGTAAATTGTTTCCTGCTTTTCTAGCTGCAGTACAAGGCCAGGTCGTTTGATCGCAGTGTTAACTTGTTGTTCCTCAAACCGAGTCAGGATTTAACACGCTTCTTGACAATCGAGTTTGCAGCTGAAGGGAAGTACCAGGAGCATACCCTTTTTTGGGCAAAGACCTAATTCTTCGAACTGGAGCACAGACAGAAAAGTAGGACGAGGAAGCACTTAAACGAACGAGGAACGGACTTAGCTAAAAAACGAAACACGTCCTTGTTAGCTCAGACCGTGACGACACCGTGGGCGTCTGTGTGCGTTTATGTTACAGGAGCAATGCAAAATCATCAAAACAGGATGTAGGGCCTTGGGAATAGTTTGGACAGGTCTCTAAAATTAGCCTTGGTTTTCGTCTTGGGGGTTGGATATTAACTAAAGTACCGGCCCTGTTCCCGCCCAATGCTGTATCTAGCACAGCGAAGAGGGGACTGCAGAGGACACAGGGTACTGACAGCACCCAGCTTAATATAACAATGGCTGAAGTCAGCTGGGATTTAAGAGAGGCCATGTCGGACTGCAGTGGAGACTATTGCAGCAGGCATCTTCTAAGAGATTCTAAACAACATAACTGAGTCTTCACAGCGTGAGGCTGCGCTCACAGATACTGAAGCACCCTGGAATGGAATGTACTAGAACTACACAAATAGTGTGACTGGAACCACGGCAGAAGTGTGTGTGTGTGTGTGTGTGTGTGTGTGTTCAGACCAGTGCAAATTGGACTACTGTACGCTTGACATTGTAATGTTACCCGCTGCCATTCACACACTTTGGTCATGACTTCTAGTATGAACAGTGACTTTGATACCTCCCACTACACTATAACAACAAGTAAGGTTCAGTCCAAAATGGCTCCCTATTTTAGATATGAGAAGGCTCTATAGAATAGGGTGCCATTTTGAAACCTTTAATTAAGCAGGATTTCCCATTGAGGTCAGGTGGCCTCTTTCCAGAGGGAGATTGGGCTTTTAGGGCACACCCTACGATTGGGGAAGGGACAGGGAGAAGGGGTGGGACATGGAAACCATTGAAATATAATTACTAGAACAGGAATCTGCATCTATTTCTATGAGAGAGTTTTCACAACACACAAGCGTTTAGAGAGTTAGTATAAACAGGCCTACCAGTCACAAAGGCTGCGGAGGCCTTACCACTGGGATCCAATAGGAAGTCGTCCTGCGCGTAGCGATACTTCTCCGGGCCGCACGCGATGAACACGTCGTCCTCACCAAAGAAGTCCTGGAGACTGGTGATCTGCGGCGAGAGGGGCGGGGCAGAGTGGAAAACTGTGAGAGGCGTGACGGCGACCTAGACGAGGGCTGTAGTGTGCCGGTCCTTGAGTTAGGAGGAAAAACTCTGGGCCCCAGTAATACAAGTACTACAGGGTTTGTCTATCAGTCTGTTTGTCTAACGGTCTGTACCATTTATCCCTGAGGACAAAAAACTAATCACAAACAAAAACTGACTGGGCATCCTTTAGTTTTACACCCCATAAGAAACACGACTGTCATCATCTCTGTGTCCATTCCAGTCCTCAGGTTGGCACTTGGCAGGTTCATGTGATCCTTCTATACATTCTATCTACAGCGCCTTCTGAATGTATTCTGAACTTCCTCCACATTTTTGTTGTGATTTGGATTTAATTTATAATTGCTCAATCTACACACAATAATCTATAATGAGAAAGCAAAGGTTTTGAAATTTGGCTCAATTTATTGAAAATAAAAGCTGAAATATCTACTAAGTATTAACACACAGGGTATTGTGAAATAACTATGTGCCTCTTCTGTGTAGATGAAGAAAAAAAAAGCTCCCAATCCGATTTACTGGCTGGTCCAGTCCACATGGTTCTGATTTACTGGCTGGTCCAGTCCACTCGGTTCTGATTTACTAGCTGGTTCAGTCCACTCTGTCCTAAACATCATGTGCTTTTGAAAGTATTATCCCTCCAGAAATGGGGTCATAATATTGTTTAGCTTAAATCCTTCAAAATATGAAAGCTACATTAGAAGGAAAAAAACTAAAAAACACCAGATGACAACATAATTTACCTGCAACTGGAGGTCATTTATTTAACCCTCGTTTTAAGAACCAAGAAAAAAAAAACACCAGTCTATCAGACAACCCTACTTGAGTTTCTCACACAAAGAATGAGGTTGTCACCCCAAAAATGAGGTTCTCACCACTAGTTTGGGAAACACTTATAGCTGCATTTCACTCCATCATTAAAACTATCAGTAGAGACAGAGGAAGGATGTCCCAGGTACTTCATGCCTTTTTGCCCACCAATACCTCTTGTGAGAAAATTACTGTGTGTGTGTGTGTGTGTGTGTGTGTGTGTGTGTACATTCCATGCTGACATCTTGCTCCAACAGCCCAATTAAAAGCGGCCTGTAAGACGGGTTGAATTGTCACAGCTCTTTCATGGTCTGCTCAGCGCAGCCCGGCAGTCGACAGAGGAACGCACTACAGTTCTACAGCTACGGAGGAACAATACAACAAAGCGCTTCAACTGTCAAAACACAGTCATGTGAGAAAATGACCGAGGCGAGCACTTCTGTTGCCAGGCAGTCTCTCTTGTCTTTCTCCCCTCCTCCCAGCTTTATACCCCATAGCTACATTCATGGAACACACAAAGCGAAGAAGGCTGCTCCAACATTAGCCTCCGCGGAGAGCCGTCACGCAGGCACAGCTCACTGACGCCTCCGCAGTGCTTCTGCCCGGGGGAGGCGGGGAGCAGTGGGACCGCTCCTTCAGCGTCATCCCAGGCTCCCCCTCCACACACACACACACACACACACACACACACACACACACACACACACACACACACACACACACACACACACACACCCTGTGAGTGGAGACATTGGCTTGGAGCCGGCTCGGTAGGCAGATGGAAAGATGAGACCCCAAGCAGAGATTGGGGGGTTTGAAACAGTGGAAGAGACATTGGGATACAGACAGAGAGAGAGAGCGAGCGAGAGAGGATGAAGGGCAGATGAGGAGTAGGTAGAAGAACCTTCTCCATCTCACAGACCTCTATATTGTCCTATAGGGCCCAGGCGAGGAGGGCCCAGTACAAGAATACCTTTGTAATATGGTTGCAGACACCACCGTTTGACACCCCAATCCCTTCACTAAGTACGCCAAATCAAAAAGCTATTTAAAGACGTTGGACCAAAATCCAATCATTTTTAGGACTGCGACGTAAACCTTTCTCACAATGACTTAATGTAAACCTGACGTGGAACTGTAATGCGAGGCAAACAAAAACCTAACCAGAGACAGGCGTGAGAGGCAAAAGAGGAGAGGGGGAGGAGAGGCAAAAGAGGAGAAGGGGAGGAGAGGCAAAAGAGGAGAGGGGGAGGAGAGGCAAAAGGAGGCGTTGTGTTTTTGGCAGGCTAGGCAGACTTCAGCAGGGAACCCGTGGGCGGCATAGCTGGAATGGCAGCCTCACACGGAGCAGCTGATAACCTAGCCAACCAGCCATATGGGCACAGTTGTTGGCATCGCCATGGCGACGGCTCAAAGGTGAGGGACATTGTCAGGAACTCTTCGACTTCCTTTGTTGACCTTTCACATTGGATTAATGGTTTCACAAGACATTTGAAACATGCTGTTTATGAAGTGGCACTGATAAGACCAGTACAATGACTTTACTGTAATGTTATTTTTTTACATTATTTTTTCATGACCACAACATTGAAAACAAAAACATTTTTTTAAGCGGGACATCTGGATTGGTCTAAAGCCGAAAATACAAGGACATCTGCACTACAAAGCAAAAGCTACTCATATTTTAAATGGTACCATGGTTTTACAGCACCCGGTTTTGATGTAGTACACCAGCTACTGTACACTGCTCTGCTGTACTTTAAACAATGTGTAGGCAGATAGTTTAATATTCAAACTGGTCGTCCGGTGGCCTAACTCTGACTTAGAGGACCTGCTCCCACAATCACGGCATTTATAAGGCAAACAGTGTAAAGCAGTGGGTTTTTCTTCACTCACCACACTAAGACGTTACCCTGTTCCATTTACTTACAAGACTTGATTATGAAACAAGTTCTGCTTTTAGAATTATACTTAGGTTTAATGAGCTATGCCATTTTGTCTTTATTAATGTGTGACTTTTGTAAAAGACAGATATTTTCATTTGCAACAAAGTCTGTCACTGGCAATGCTATTGTAATTTGTCCTCTGCCAAAAGGTCAAAAAATTGAGCTATGTTGGGTAAATATGTAATTGTCTTGTTTGTGCGCTGATTACACCCAAGTGTCAGGGTCAGAAGTGGGCACAGATTCCTTTGCTTAAAGCTAGTTAGCTACTAAAAAGTATCTTAAAAATGTTACGAAAAGGAAGCACATCATTGGAAGCACATTCATATTTTTATAACTGATTCCCTCGGCAAGCAAGGGCAAAAAATTATCAATTTAATCAACACCTACAAATGTAACGATTACTAAATTATATGGTCACTTTGTAGACATTGCGAGTTTTCCTTTTAATCTGATGTCTAAAATTTCACAAAGGGCTATCAGAAATGAAGTAGAGACAAAAAGTCAAGACTTCCGGTCAACGGGAGGTGGCGTGACCTTGCCAAGATGCATTTGCAATTGTTTGCTGTAGTGTCAACCTCATGGTCAGTTAACACAGCATCTCTATGGCAATATGCATCACCCAAATGATAGCAAAATCAGAGATCAACCCACAGTCCCTTCGGGCCCTCCCCAGTGTCATGGTCATGAAAGTCAGAGCAGTGCAGCGTCTGCATTACGGCTGACGGACAACAGCTCCAGACTGCTGAGATGGCCTTGCCTCTGTGCCCCCTGTCTGGGCCACGGGTGAAAGGTCAGAGGTGAAATCTCAGCAATACGATACTGGTAAGAAGAAATGTGACATCATATTTAAAACAGAGAAGGGGTCGTATTAGTAAGTCTTTTCTGAATTCACCTGCTCTCCTAAAGTGGAGGACAGTCGGTGAGGCCATTTGTGAGGCAACTTGTTCTGCCCCTGGAAACAGTTTCCTGGTTTGTTGCCACCTCGGAAATCACCATGGCGACCCCACAGCGGGTCTACCGCTTGGAGATTAGCGAGGCGTGAGAGGCAAAAGCCTGCAACCGTATTACAAAGGGCTTCGAGTACTAGGTCCTCCTCGCCCGGTCACTATAGGACAGTGGGTCTAAATACAAATTGGTCCTTTACAAACTTGCCTGGTTAAATAACGGTAAAAATAAAATAAAGTACAGTGGTAAACAGATGAGTAAAGCACAATACGGATGTCAGACTTCACAGTCCACGTTGTGGTTTCTGTTCCCATGCCAACCGGTGCCAGGAAAAAAATAACAGCGATTGGCACACAGACACTGTCAAGTTGATTCTTCCCGTCCGGGAGATGAATCTCCGGGAGGCTACGTTGTCGCTGTGTGTCATTGGGCTGTGTGTATCTTTCTTGTGTCCATGCATGCGTGTCTGTGTGGAGGAAGTCCTCCAATCGTCAATTGCCCTCCTGGCACAAGCAGTGCTCTTAGTCTGACCTTATCCCGCCTGTCTGTTGTCCCATAGCTCCAAATCTGCCCGGCAACAGACAGTGAGGGAGCCAAACTGCAGTCGTCATTTAAGTCACAACCAAAACAAACTCCATTACCACTCAATATGGTGGTTTAGGGGAGAGATTGACCCCGAAAATGGAACGTCTATGACAACATTAATCAAAGTTTGTCATCTGAATACAGTCATCATTCACACTGTGGACTACAAAATAGAAATTCTAATGGTTAAAACATTAACACTAATTCAAAACGAATTACTTGCACGTTAAGGTAAGCCATTTTCAAAGACAGACATGTATGGTATGCAAGCAAAAATATTCATTTTATAATTGGGCTAAATTATACCCAAAAGGGACATGGACTCTGGCTGAACCCAGTCATGAAAGCCATTGAGCTAATAACCACTGTGGGACAGATCCCAGGCAGTTCTAATAGAGTGCAATGAAAAAGGCACAAAAGAAAATCTGAGAGACACTTCACTGATCATTGAGAAAGCACTGACCTGGCGTGTCTCAAGACAGATCTAAAATGTCATCAGTCAAGCAATGAAAAATATTCACCAAGGAAAAGACATCCAAATGAACAGCAACCGAGCGGTTTGTTTGGAGCAGACTGGGCTATGCACCTGAACAGTTGTTCAAAACGCCCTGTTAGTGGGGGTACTCCAGGGTGCTCCAGGATGTTGGACAGGACCAGGCACTTGAAATTATAGTCCTCTCATCATCATCATCATCACCATAACAATGATCATTATAACAATATTACCATCAATATCAATGTCATCACCGTCAATACCATCGCCACCAATATCAATACCCTCACCACCACCAATATCCAAACCATCGCCACCACCAATATCCATACCATCGCCGGCATCAACATAACCGGCAACCCCATCATCACTGGCATCCCATAACCATCATTATCATCATCACAGCCCTGAAAATACCATCACCTATATCCATACCATCGCCACCACCAATATCCATACCCTCGCCACCGCCAATATCCATACCCTCGCCACCGCCAATATCCATACCCTCGCCACCGCCAATATCCATACCCTCGCCACCGCCAATATCCATACCCTCGCCACCGCCAATATCCATACCATCGCCACCGCCAATATCCATACCATCGCCACCGCCAATATCCATACCATCACCACCGCCAATATCCATACCATCGCCACCGCCAATATCCATACCATCGCCGGCATCAACATAACCGGCAACCCCATCATCACTGGCATCCCATAACCATCATTATCATCATCACAGCCCTGACAATACCATCACCAATATCAATACCATCGCCACCAATATCCATACCATCGCCACCACCATCAACATAACCGGCAACCCATAACCATCATTATCATCACAGGCCTGACAGCCCAATCACAGTAATCACCCTCCACACACACTCATACATTAGGGTGTACTATCCTCCAACCAATTCAACATGTCATTCCCATTAAAAATCTGATCTTCCGTAACTCCTAAACCTACTGTGTGGTAGTAAAACAAGTTAACAAGGTGCGTGCGTGCACACACACACGCACAAGCAACTTCAGACCCAATTTCATTCTGGTGACAATAATGAGGTGTCAGAGTAAGTTGGGGGCTCCTGTTGAGGGCTTCCCGAACAGAGGAGAAGAGAGAGGGAGTAAAAGAGGGGGATGGTCTACAAAGGAGAGAAGAGACGCGAGCAGAGGAAGGGAGGTGGAAAGGAGAGGGATATTGGGATGCTCTGTGCCTGCTGCCTTCAGCTAGGTCATAGTAGTACTCCACACCAAACAGCACCATGGGACAGGAGTCAAGACACAATGCATTCTGGGAAATGGGGGTTGTCCTCCCACGGGGTACGAACTATTCAGAGGTTACCCTAAGGTTACATATACTTAGCACGAACATGCAAATTCACCCTCCTCACTCCAAGTGTGATAACTGTATTCCGTGAATGCTACGCGGTGTGTTTTATGAGTGTGGTTAATTAACTGTGTGTTTAATACCGTTCACATACATATTTCTGTAGACTGCTGGTTAATTATTTTGGTTAAGAGTGGTAACTCTACGAGTGGTATCTCTTAACCTTGCCGCACTGATGAGACCAGCAATGAGCAGCTGACACTGTAGGCTTTCTACCAGCACATATTCCAGCTGGCTCAAATCCATTCAATGGTGACTTCTGAATAGCCTAAACCACCAAATAACTGCCAAAATGACATGGTTTCAGAATTCCTCAGACATTTCTTAGTAAGACAGGGCAAATGCAGAAACCACGCCGCTGAGAAACATTGGTTAAGAAACCCAGAGTCAAGGTATATTCTCTGTTACCAGGCCATTTAAATAGAAAAAACACAGGAAAATTACATGAACAGAACATTCGTATATAGCAAATGTAACGACACCATGTCAGGGACTTTCTAGTTCCGGAAAAATCAGAACATTGCTGTCTGGTAACAGGTGATTTCCCTGCAGACCATCCAACTAGCTTAGACCCCACTCCCCCCCTCCCCCGTCAAGAGTCATACCCCTGCGCGGCTCTACATGCTAGTTTACCTCCTCCGGCCGAGTCTCAGTGCTGACTGCAGTGCAGATGAGTTTTTAGATGGAGAGGGGAGGAGGATAGTGGAGAACACTGCCGCGTTGAATAATTCACACTTCCTGAAACGCAGAGAGGGGGATTCCCCCCTTGCAGACACATACGAGATGCATTTTTCAAATCTCAAACCAGAGCCTGAAATCGTCCTGAAATACGGCTGCCGTGCAAACACTGCTGGGCTTCTTCGTCATCCAGACCCCGTATCCCTTCACTGACAACGGTATTGAATGTGAGTCATGAATGTTACATCCACCTCGTGCCTGAGTCACGCTCCGCTCCTCACCTCCTCCAGAAACCCCCAGCCCCCGCTGAGCCTCCCTGCAGCCCCCCTCTCGTCCCACTTCCTTTCAGGCTTACCCTCCCCCCCACACCTCCCTCGGGCACCGTGCTAATGACGGAGCCCGGGGGCGTACTCCCTCCCAGGGGTCCAAGCATTACGAAACGCCGCAGCCGGGACCCGTAGCAGAGACCACGGAGATGCGGCGCCTCCACTTCTACTGTGCAATCAACACAACACATTACTATGGCAACGCTCCGCGGCCTCCTCGATCCAGCCAGAAGAGAGAGATCTGCGTCTCGGCCGTCTGGGGGGGAAACAACATGGCTTCTTCTGTCACACCGGAGCCTGCTGAGAGGCTGTCTGGCCACCTAAACATCAGCGGTCTCTTCAGTGGAGTTGACAGGCCACGGGCACACGGGTCAAGACAGAACATCTCCATCCTCCTCTATGTGAAACGGACTGGTAATGTATTCAGGCCGCTAACATCCCCATTAAACAGCCACGTATGTTTTGACTGCTACGCGCCTATTCATAATCTATGTACAAGACATGACCCCGTGCCAAATTAGCGAATCTATTAAGCTAATGCGCTTAAGAGCAGTGTGTAAATGTAATGTGATTATGCCAAATCAGTGTGTGGGCTGGGATCAGGGCCATCATCCACAACAAGAGTGCGATTTTGGATCAGATAAACTGTACACTCATTTCAGAAGCGCTGTTAAGAAGAATGGCCACAAACACCTGGCCGGACAAACGCGGCCAAACCCCAGGGCCGGTTATCTCAGAGAAGCCCAGGGGCAGCACGTTGTGGGTCGTCCTTCTGCCCCTGGCGCTCTCCCTCTCTGCCTCCCTCCGGGTCTGTTGTCCTCTGCCTGGCCCCAGAGCAGAAGTGCTTTTGACGTTCTCTTAAGAGGAACGCGACCGCCGCCTGGCACTCCGTCCCCACGTTGGGCCAGTAAGTTGACGGTTTAGAAGAACAAAACACACACCATGCCGGAACACTAGGGCGGAACACTAGGGCGGAACACTAGGGCGGAACACTAGGGCGAGCAAACGCCTTTGGTCAGACGGCACCGGGTGGAAATCAGACAGCAGAACGACAGAAGTGACAGATCCCTAGATGGCTGTTGACCTAAATGGGAGATTGGGCGTGGCCCTCAAAACACGGGGGGGGGGGGGGG
>JACXGI010013252.1:0-21180 GCA_016801175.1 Esox masquinongy | reverse complement strand
CACACACACACACACACACACACACCCACACCCACACACACACACACACAGACATAACTCTTGCCTATTGAAGAACTCTCTGACAATAGCAGCATTACCCTGCTCTGACATCAAAGACTCCTCTGTGTTTAGCTTCCTCTCTCCGTCCTCTGTTTTCCCAGCATGCAGCCTCCCCCATACTCTCCTCCTACTCTCCTCCGCCACCTACACATACCTTATACAAATACTGTACATTCACAGAGCCACATTTGTACACACCTATCTCAGTAGAAATACATTTAGAAATATCTGTGTGCATGCATAGTCTATAGGAATTGGAATTAACTGCCTTGCTCAAGGGAGGAACCACTGACTGTTCACTTTGTCGGCTCAAGGTTTCAATCCAGCGATCTTCCGGTCAGTGGCCAAAGATCTTAATGGAAAATTGGTTGCATATGCACACTCTTCGGCACGTGTGGAGAAATGCTGTTGTGTGTTAGTGTGTGAAGGGTGTGTTAGTGTGTTTTAGTGTTTGTTAGTGTGAAGGGTGTGTTAGTGTGTTTTAGTGTTTGTTAGTGTGAAGGGTGTGTCCTCTGTGGTGCCGGTCAGAGAGCTGGGCAGACAGACAGTTTAACGACCTGTGGGGAAGAGTTTCTTTGGCCTATCAGACATAGTAGGGACACACCTGCGCCTTTTACATCTCCTGGGTGGTAGCAGAGTGAACAGCCCAGACAAACGTCGCCCAAAGACATCTGCGCAAATATTGTTATACCATATCCAACCACCCGGACACACGTGAGGTCCAATCAATTCTTGCACAACCATCTCGAAACCTGTCCTGAAAAACAATGTGTTAGCCATGGATTTCCTGAGATACATACAAACTCTCCAAGGACTAAGGTCAACATTTCCGTCATCTCTGTAAGCCAGTCTACAAGACATGGTCCTTATGTTATACATGGGGCCCAGACCTGGTCGTGAAATACAGGGTGCCAATATTTGTGTCAATTATACTGTTCATCAGCACAGAGAGAGAAAGTACTAGGACTCTGGATTTGGAGACGACACTCACTAAAGACACGAACAAGTCCTACAATTCTTTTTCTGCACTTTTCATCTCTCCACCTGTCCTGTGCTCCCGTTCCGTGATGGAGGCGGAGTACATTGTAACCACTGTGGTAGTTGCTAAACTATGTTCTTGGGCGCCCCCTTCTGGCATGACAAAACCTCTGTCGAGCTATGAGACATTGAAGAATCAGCCATCCTTTTACATTCTTCTCCTCCTCTTGGTGATCATTCCAACTCTCTCCTCCGCTCCCCAATAATTCTGCTGAGGTTTTTGCTGGAAATACACAAGCATGAAGCGTTTAAGGTTCATGTTTTCACAGCCTTGTGTGTTTGCGTAAAAAAAAAAAAAAAAGTCGGACATCGTCGTAACGTTTATTTTGTACATCACAGGTTATTGTAGATAGTTGTAGATAGATAACGACATGCGGGTCATGTCTGGTTAAGCAACCTGGTCTGGTTACCTCTGACCCCATAACTTGTCCTTTTTGCACTCACATCCCATCCTCACTACAGGATCCCAGCACCACATTACCTCACTCACAGCCCCGCTGCATCCTGCCTGAGTGCAGGCCGGCTCCTGGCGTCGACCCATCCAGTAAACAAATATCAGTCTGTAACAAGTTCCACCTGGTCTGGTAGGTCTGATCTGCTCTGTGGAACGCAGGCACGTCGGGGAAAGGGTCCATCAGGATATTTATTTGTCTTATTATTTATCTGCTGGATTTTTTGGGAACACTGGCTGATAAGTTTGTATTCCTCTGTTTCCTACTGTGTTTGTTCCGTGTTGACCGGGCTATCATCACTGATGCCTCCCTCAACCCAGTGGGCCTACAGAGCGAACAGGTCTGTGGACGACGCTGTCAATTATGGACATCCATTGTATCCTCTAACACCTCGACAACCCAAAGATGTATGAAGGGATGCTGTTTTTGGACTTCAGACGGCAATTGTTTGTGTGTATTTCGGACTGTTTCTGCCTCAACACTGGATCAATCTCGGGTTGGATGATCGCATTATGGCCATCACAAAGACGACACATTAGCTGAGAAAATGATTATGTTTGAGTCCTAACATCCGCCATCAAAGTCAAGTTTGAGTCAGTTTTCTTTGGGTCAGTCTGGGTCAGTTTCTTCAGTTTCTGACCCAACCCCTGTTCAAAAATTATCTTCTGGCATGCGGGGAAGGTGACCAGCACAGAACAAAAGAAAACTGAACCGATTCTTTCATGCTGTGGCCACCAGCAACTGGTCATCTGTCCCATAGAGACACGCTCACCACAAGACACCTCCAGAAAACTGCGAGCTAAATAGCAGCACCATACTGACACCATGGTCCTTTGTTGCTCAGTCGATAAAGCAGGCTGCTCGCATCGCCTCGGGGTCTGGTGGGATTCCCACAGGGGCTTGTATGAAAAAGTATGAAGTTGCCGCGGATAAAAGTATCTGCTAAATAACTGAGATGTATACATTAAAAACTCTGTGTCTAGATAGATGCATGTACATAAACCGTGCGAAGGTTAACTGTAAATTTATATTTGGTATATTGTACACTTACTACTCATATTGTATGAAATTATTAGTTCACAACTCATTGCATATAACTGTATGTCAACTTTGCGTAGATGTTTTGTTTTCTGTCCTAGACAGATGATTCTGTATGTATAATATAGTGTCGCGAGTTATCACACGGCACATTCGTTCCCACGTTCTCACTACATATCTTTCATCCTACATCTCACCCTTGACCTCTCCTCTTCTCAGCCCTGTCCTCAACGGTGTCAGCATTTACCAGCAGCCACAGTGAATGAGACACTGTTCCTCACAGCTCCCTAACTATCCTGCCCCGTTGAGCCTTTCTCAGTGCTTTTCCAACCTAAGCCTGTTACAGGCCTGGATTTCCAAAGCCCAAACTCAGACTCCAAGGACAGGGATAGGGACTTGCTACTCTGGGAAAGGTAACTGGGTAGCAGGAGCACCACTGAAAAGGAAAACAGGCCCAAATATCAGGGGTTTATTTAAATCTATCTAACAGCAGTGCTACAGGCTGGGAATTAACCACACATGGTTACAGCTAATCTTAATTTTCCCTGGAATCCAGTGTTTTGAATGTTCTGCATGTGGAAAGTAAGCAGAAACTGCACACTATATTATCGAGCGGATTTATTGTAAATGTGGATATTACATTTATCAGTTACTGAGGAAATGTAGATGATCTGAAATCTGACCGCGAATCCATGGACAAATCATTTTCTGTTAATTGTTGTGTATGTATACCCTTCAGCTTATGCAAAGCAATACAGTTCTTACATAAACTATTTGATTTTGTTCATTTACAGTAATACCTAATGATTCTGTTTAGTAGCCCTGTTTCTGTTTAGTAGGCAATCAGCGAGCATTACAGAGTCAACATTCAACAGTTGTTTTGAATCTGCTGAACAAAGTAGTTCAAGAAAAGATTACGTTATTACAGACAAAATGACATTACACGTCCAACGTCATTTACCGTAGAACTCCTGTCAAAGATTGACCTTGGATGTTAAAACAAGAACAATATGGACTCTACAATACACAGTCCCAGCATTTTAGCCAAAACCATTCCTTGTCCTTTGTGCTAGACTCTTCCATCGATGAACAATCCTTTGCTTTGTCTTAACATTGATGATTACTTATTGTATTCGTCATCAGCCGCTATGGTCCAAACATGAATGAAAACAACAAAATGTAGAACATATATACATAATAGAAAATAATTTCAGTCCCCTTTTTGCTGTAAGGAGTTGTTTTATCGTTGTTTTCTTATTCTGATGTCTGCATGTTGTTCAGTCTTTTTAGGGTCTGTAATCCCTCCACACAGGCCAAAGCCAGGGTATAGTAAAGACAACAGGAGAGTACTGACTCATACTAGAGCTCTCTGAAAATGATCGATATTGTCTTGTTAGATGTGGACTTGGATCTGCCCCCCTCCAAAAAGGAAGGAAGTGTTTACCCCCCCTGGTCGTCTGTTCACTCTAGGATCCCTGTGTGGGACTGGCAGGGAGACAGGACAGACCAGGCGTTGGGGGGGGGGGGTGCTGAGGGGGGGGGTAATATTTACAGTGAGTTCTTCCTCTAGCTGGCAGAGGGCCCATGGGAAAAAATTATGAAAGACAAACAATGAACAATAGAGGGTTTTGGTGATGAGCTACAGTGCCAACACAGCGTGTGCCATGGGACAGAGGGGGACGAATAAATGAAGGCCTGGGGTGTGGGAGTCTCTAGGCCCGTTGGAGCAAGGGGCCAGGATGACTTCACTGGCCGTCTCTGAGCACACCTCGGACACAAATATTATTAACCTAGTTATTTTACAGGTACTTGGGTCCATTGTACCGTCAGAACCCTATCATGTGTAGTGCGTGCAGGCTATCTGAAGGTGACATTATGTATTTGACCTAGGTCTGTCACCAACTAGCCACTCTGAAATGTCGTTGATACTCCAATCATCAAAGGGAATATTCTGGGAAAGCTTCAGATGCCAGCTGAGAGTCTGAACTCCTTCTCTCCTCCTCCTCCTCTCTCCCTTTCAATCTCTTTTCACGGTGCATCACTGCGGCATTTCCACTTGTTCTGGGAAAGGCACAAGGATCGTCATTAGAGCTACGACAGGGAGACCGGGAGGGACCACCCAGGCACACTGGAGCTCTGAGCGCTGTTAGTACCAACATATTTATCTCACTAAATCATCCACAGCACGGCAGAGAGTGTTTCTATGTCTGATAAGACCCGGCTGCAAAGACCCCTCCCCTCTGGGGAACCTGTGTTTTCCAATTAGCCAGAGTTAATGTGATATGGAAGACATCAAACTGTGATTTGGGCGGTTGGCTTGGCGACTATCCCATCTGTCAGTTGCTGGGGCCAGGCAGAGCACTGTAGCGAGTGTTAGCGGATGCCTAGAGATCTAGTTCTTTGCAAGGACTATTTGTCAAGGTAAACATCTAAGTTAGGGTAATGACCCGGGAGGATTTTGGCATTCTCAGCCCCTGGGGGTAGCTACCGCAGTGCTTTGCCAAGAAGGGAAAATAACGTTGAAATATCACACATACTGACAGGACTGGCGCTCATTCCAGAACTTGATGAGGGGTTTTGGTGTTTTGGCCAGAGGTAGTCTTAATGGTTATAGTTTTATCTCACAAATTACAGTTCTGGAAGATTGCACGAAAGATGTGATGGACTGTATGTTGCAGAGGACTTTGTTGCAGAGGACTCATTGGGTTTGATGACAAGTTGAAGTAGACAAACCAGCTCCTGTTTTCACAGACACGACCCTTAGGACTTCTTACTACACAGAAACATTTACCATGGACAATTCTACTAACAAAACACAATATTCTCCTGAACAGAAGTATTCAGCTTTACCCATCAAATTACAGAGACATGCTCAACAGTCAATCACACAGTAATATTGAGACTGGCATTCCATTTCTTTGCACTAGTACACCAGTTCAGAGTTGCAAGCACATGGCTTCAGATGAAATTAAAGATTCTGAGAGAGAAACCACTTTAGTAATGTATTCTCGTTCTTTGGAACTACTATAACCGACTGAATATATTCTTCAGCTCTACTTTGGATGTTATTCCCTATGCAAAACATTTGTGGGTGTTTATTTTGGTTTTGATTGTATGGAGCTACTTCAGTGGGCATTTGTGGTGGGTATATACCGCGGATATTTATTAGCTGCAAATAAACTGTCTGTGAATTCCTCCGTTGAAGCCTTTTGGAACACGTTTCGCATCTATTAGCTTTCAACAAATTCTTTGTTAGTTCTCTTTTTGTGAGTGACAATATTTTTTTTGGTTCAGTAGGAATCGTAAAACAAATATTTAAAAACTGTAGTTGCACTTAATTTGAGTTAAGCAATACAATAAGAAAACAAATGCCAAAACTGAAGAAAAAAACACGTGTTGAATTGGCCATGTTTAATTTTTGTTAAGTGGTACAATGAAAAAAATCCCAAAAGTGAAGAAAAAACTGCAGCAAAGGCCAATACTGTCAAATTGAACAACACTCACAAATTGATATCCATTTACTTCTATTGCTTTGGGCCAATACATAGCGCTAACACAGACAATCAATAGTTATTTATGTATATTGTATGTGGCTGACCTATTTTTTTCTACATCAGAAATCCAACCATCAGCAAAAAGTCCAGACATGTGTCAATCTCAGGCGGGCGGCTCCCTGGAAGTGTTGCATAATGGTAGGATGTTTGCTGTGCAGTAGGTTACTGGGCAGGTCTGTGTGAACTAGCCAGCACAATAAGATGTTTGAGTTTTATATCACGAACATCACTTCCTACAAGGAAAAGAAAAGGTTGCCATCGCAAGGTTTGGCCAGGGCTCTTTGTTATGAGAGCCTGTGAGTCAAGGACCTAATCAGAAACAACATGTTGAGAATGAGAAAGCCACAGGACAATCTTGCAATTTTTAGCTGGTATAGACCTCTACTAGGGAGACCTCAGCAGCAGATAAACAGGAGTATTCTGTCTCCCTGACATAAACACATACACACGCACATATATATATATACACACACACACACACTCACTTTCATGTGTGCACACATCTATCTTGAAACAAAACATGAACTTGCAGTTCAGCTATATAACTTATTTTCCCATAACATCCTTTTGAGAGGACATTTGTAACAAGAAACATTTCAGAATAGCCAAGTTTCCCAGTGCTTGATACTGAAGTTTATCAAACATAGCAACTCATATAACATCATATAAAGTATACTGAAATTAAAGTAGCACCAGCTACAGTGTTTTGAAGAACCATCAATAGAAACTACAGTCGTATAACAGCTTCTGATCCGTTCTGATCAGATGGACGTGTGGCTCTGTTTGCGTGATGACATCTTCACCAGTTGGGCGTTGCAGGAAGTTGCAACCTGGAAGTTGATTTCAGAAAAGGTTAACTGGAATTCATCTTTCAACATTTCTGAATTGTAAGTTACCCTATGTTATATATGTATTTGATAACACTGTCACATAAATACGAAATCTCTACTTTACAATTGGAGTCAGACTCTTCTTAGCTTGCCGCACTTTGCTGCGAGCTCCGATGATTATTTACATATCCGTTAGCTAAGTTAGCCTGCTACATGTAGCAAGCTAGCTAACTAGCTATAACGGTCGTTACCCCACAAATGAACTATTCATGGTGTTATGCATGTGTGTTTGATTGTCTGCGTATTTAGGATCTAACTATTTTTATTGGTATTGTTGCAAAGGTACCTGAGAAATGTTTATTTAGCTACGTTAATTGACAAATGTATCTAAAGTTTCTGTCAGATATCAGATGAGCTGTCAAACATAACCGCTTGACTTGCTCTCTTCGGTTGCACTCGGGTGTCAAATGCAGGAGGTCATTGACCACACAGGCGCATCATATACATTAAAACGCCCTAGTCTTGTTTACTGGATTCCATATTACTGATCTATTGGCCGTGACCAAATTCTCTGTGCTGTCTAATGCTATGGGGGAGTTGGAATATGGGAAAACACATTTCCAATTACGTGTCAACACTTAAAATTCCAATACCCACTCTGATACTATAGCTTAGGCCTATTTAATACCATCTAATGAAATATAAATACATTTGCAAATGCAAACAACCTCTATAGGAATGGAAACAAAGGCCTGTTAAAACAAATCCATGTTGTTTCATTTTATTGATTGGTGCTCTGCCCTGGCTGGCCTAAATACTGTTACCTTCTCACAGTGTGTGTGCCAATAATAGAGTAATTTTGAAAATGTGAAATTATTATTAACTGTTTTCTTGCATTAGAGCTTTGTTGCATTGAACCCAGACTGCAGAGTGCTATTTGTTTTTCATTATGGTTGGTAACTGCATTATTACTACATCAGATATGGCCTAACAGGAATATCCTGCTCTGACACTGTTCCAGCCCCTACACAACAATCAACTCTGATTGGCTTGATTGTCGTGATTGATATTTGGTTAGGCTATGCGCCTGTTGCACTGAAACAGTAGCAAATGCCAGTGTTTTCTGTCATCCATAACTGGTATCTTCAATGTTAGAGCTTTGAGGTCATTGTTACCTTGCCTAGTCTCATTGGATCCATTTTTATTGCTTTAACAGACATTTGACCTGAAATCGACTTTGCAAAAGCCAATACTTTGTGTATACAGTCTACTTGTATTTAATTGTTCTATGTTTTTATGCTTGGATTTCATCAAAATGACATTCAGCTTAAGTGTGGCAGATAAGCAAGCACTGACCTAATGTTTTAAGAGCTCTTCAGATTTTCATGTCAGGTCAGAGTGTTACCCTCGGAGGTAAAATGTCAGAGCTCAGGCCCTTGTTGTTGTTGTTGTGTGTCTGTGTCTGTGTGTGTGTGTGTGTGTGTGTGTGTGTGTGTGTGTGTGTGTGTGTGTGTGTGTGTGTGTGTGTGTGTGAATACTGCACACTGTATGCTGTTTCAGCTGGAGCAGTTAGGTAAGCAAGAGAGACTGCACAGGCAGCTCTTTCCCTTTCTGCTCTCCAGCTTAAGGTATTACACACCTAATGAGACTTAAGCCCTCTGCTGTTATCACACCTAAGAATACAGTATGTTAAACAACAAAGGGAAATAAAGACAAACAGTAATATACTTAGATAGCCTACTTTTCAGTGTTTCCCATCTGAGGGCTTCATTAAAGGGTCTGTTTTCTTTTTTTTAAGCCATGGCTGAGAATCTGAGATCATGTTCAGCACATGTTTAATTCAGTCTCTGCTCTAGAGAACAGACTACTTTGATGAGTTTAATATAGCGAGATCAAAACAAAATGAATTTCTGTGAGATTACATAATTACCACAGCGTTACATAACAGAACCAGCAAAAATACCATGCCATTCATTTAGGAGTGCAACGATATGCCTAATCCACAGTGCGGTACCTATTGCAGTTTGAGGGTCACAGTCAAAAAATGTATTTTCAACTGGCACTGAAGATCATTGTTTAGTTTATTTGGCAAAGGATGAAACATTACCCCCAGAAAAATATATAATGCCTAATGAGAGCGCAATCGAAAATAGAATATAGGACAATATGTAAACATGGCACAAACTTTGTTTTACAATCATGTATTGTGGGTAGCCTACTACCTCTGTCCATCATCGTTGTAGTCTACTGGAATACCCAAATCCTGCGAAATTTGGAGTGTTGCACGAGTTATCGTATTATAGCCTAATCAAAATTGCGATATTGACATGTGCAATATCCAAATGGCAACATCCGCGATTTTCAGCTCCAAAAAAAGGTGAATGAGATGCGAATGATCACTCGAGCCAACGGGCATGCAATGTCTGTCCGTAATCACTTTTTTTTGCAGGTGCTGTAACTTTTTGTGGATTATTTAATACCAGGACTCATTTTGTTCAAATACTTTTTAAATGTTAGTTTGAGTTCCCACTGCAAGCGAACCCGTCTGCTTTAAGCTAGCGAGAGGCACCAAGGTATTATCCCACATACACAACGGTATGTTAATTAAGAGTTTCGGCTTCAATGTCAGCGCTTACAAACGTACTTAGTATTGCAGAAATTCTGTGTCAAGGGTTTAGAAAGTAACTCGGGTAATTCGGGTTCGGAAACCGCAAAGATTTACGAATATGGTTATACGCTCACACACACCCCTTGGGATTGACACATCACAGGAAATCAGCTCTAAGCTGTCGATTAGCCTCTCTGTGGTTGGAAAGATTTTTAGCTCTGACTCCCACCATCCTCCTTGTGGGAGACACAGGGCCATTTCCTGCCCCTCCACTGGGCTCTAATTGGAAATATTGGGTGGCCTGGTAGCCCTGCTTGTTTGTTTTGTTGGAATGCGGCGGTGGGTTATATTATTGTGGCACTTTCTCAGCGGTAGTTGCTGCTCTTGGGTTCAGTATGGGTGGGTTGAAGCAGAGCGGATTGGGGGGGGGGGGTGGCAGCGGTGATGCAGTGTAATTTGAGGGGCACTTCTGTCTCAACCCTGTTGTCCTTTTTCTCTCTTCACTCTTCCCCTGGTAGCCTCTCACTCAAAGTCTTTAAAAGTTGTTTCCATGTGTGTATGTGTGTGTGGTTGAAGGGTTATGTTTTTGGAGTCCACCCTCTTTTCCCCACCTGTCTAGAAGAACCCTCCTTCCCATCCCAGTAATCCCAGTGTCCCTGTTGACATGTTGAATATCTGCTGTTTTTTCCTTCCCTGGGTCAATTATCTAAGTAGTCAGACCACAGACAGATCAGGTCAAGCCAGACAGACCAGACCGGAGTCTGAGAGAAGAGATGTGGCGGAAGTTCTCTAACGGCAGCCACCCATTGGGTCGTTGGGGGCGGTGCCCCACTTGTGATTGGTAAAGGATTATTAGGGCTGCACCAGTGAGATCTTATGGTTTAATCACATGACTTTTGCAGCACAAGGTACTACCTTTGGCCACTTGAGGCCGTTGAGATTACTGTCCCTGTATATCAGGTTCTTTAACCGATTAACAGAGGGAAGATCTGCCCTGAAGGCAGAACTTAATATGATTGGTTGACTCGGTGGAGAGGACTGACCCTGCATTAGCAACAGGCTGAACGATCAAAGTTAATGTTTAAGAATTCTAGCCAAGTGCTTGTCTCTACCCTAAACCCTTATTCTAACTCTGACCTTAATCCTTACCTTAACTTTATCCTTACTGTTTTTGAACGAATCATAAATTGAGAGATTTCAGAGTTGGAATGTAAACCAATGTGTAATCATAGCTAGGTAGGCTTCAGTTAACGAACTGGCTCATATTTACATTAATTGTTCTCTCCCGAAGCTAGCTCAGTTTACTAACTTTAGCTATGATCAGCATTATCATGACCAAGCAATTCCCATCGGCTAGTTGTGCTGTTTTAGAAAGCGCCTGAGATGCCTCGAATTCTGTTGCTAGCTAGCTAGTGATAAAGCTATTGAGGCCTCAATGTGTTATAGAACAATAACTTGTCCACCTGGTTTGTTGATTTGGTTGTAGTTGGCACTTCACACTTCAACATCACATACTTCTTAAGTAAATAAAAGGCTATTTATGATGGATAACAGGGAATTGTCAAAAGCTTGAAACCCCAGCTACTAGCAGATGCATGTCTAAACATTCTGCCACCACTCTGCACTGTCAGTCCTACTCAGCCAAGGAGCAGTCACCGAAGGGTGTTATAACACATTGGGCTGGCACCATTGAAAATGATGTGACCATGAAAAGACTAAAAACTAAACTGATTGACTATTTAGAAGTGTGTGAGCTAGCAGAAAATTGGGTCACCTAATGTTGGAGGTTAGTCCCGCATTAGATGCTTTTCTTTATGAATTTCTTTATGAAATGAAAATGTAAAAATATGGTAATAAATGTTTTGTTTCCAATTTAGGCTAAAGGAGCAGTTTTGATATAGTACACTGTAGGTCTGTTCTGTGGTTTTTGGGGAGGAAAAACTGAGACCTAGGCCTAGTTTTATTCCTCCTAGTTCCCAATTCTCACGCTCCTTTTGATTATCCATGTTTCGATATGTCAACAAAGTTACTTTACTTGTGACACAGCATTACCAGAGTTTAAACCCTGTCTCCTCTGGCATCTCATTCTCTAGCTGCCTGTCTCCACATTTTAAGCCCTATGCAAACATCAGCTTCCATTCATGCACCCACATTATACTGTTCTGTTTATTTAGCCAGGATGCGGAGGGGAGAAATTGATGCCTATATGCTTAAAGGGATACTTTGGTATTTTGGATAATTTCATTCTCACCCAGAGCAGATTCATCTGTGCCATTTGTATGTCTAAAGATTGTACTGCCTGAAGATGCACAAAAAAGTAGAAATCCACAGTCATGCTTGTAGGCAATATCGTGGTTATGTTAGCTAGCACAAGTCGTGCACAGGAACACAGAATCTTGTGTAGTGATTGCGTCACAACAAACGGTGTGCCTTAATCGCCGTTTCTGTAATGACGTCTCGGTTTTGCATTTAGGTTTGGTAAGGTACCTTGAAGTCTTTGGTATGTAGCCAGCTCCTCTAGTAAGCACGGAAAACTTCAGAGTAATCCAAAGCTGACTGGTTGTTCATTGAAAGTCTTACAAAGCTTTAGTAATTGATAATGATTAAAAAAATGTCAAAACTATTGCATTTTCTCAATCTGTCATTGTTGATGTATATGGACTTATATGGAGCACAATTACAGCATGTTTTTTTTAATCTGTCCCCTGTCAGTTTTTTAAAGAGCAAGATTCCTAAAATGAATATAATTAGGGCTGCAAAGATTATTCGACTATGTCAACTCATTCAACATTTCGATAAGGCTGTCATGCAAAAACTTCCTAACTATCGTTTTGGTGGATATAAGGCACTTTAGATGTGTGATTTGTTTTTGATTGTAAATTTTGATCCAAAGTGCGGGAGCATTTAAAAGAGAAAAACCATGATGACCATACAGCAGTGTGGGCTGTGGAAGTCAGATTTGTCTCCCGCCATGGGCACATCCACGATGCTTGAGCACTTGAAGTGGAAGCATCCTGGTATGGACCGCCACATGGGTCTCTGCCTCTTTAAAAAGATTGACTTAAAATAACCCCCGTTTTACACATCATATAAGGTTAGTGACCATTACTGCCGTATGGAAAGGCCGAACCCACCCTGTTTCATTAGGCTCTAGGACTGTTGGTCCCAAACAGTTATTAGGCTACTAGATCTTGGATTTAAATTATGTTCTCCCACTTCGAACAAATTCCACTTAATGCCCTGATGTATAAGATCACTTTGACTGACGGTCGTTTGGACTGGTCTGTTCAAATAGTGCACATGTAGATTAGGCTAATTAGTTACTGTAACTACTTTAGCTTGTGCTTGGGGCCACATCTTTGTGAGCCAAAATAAGTTGATTCCCCTTTTATTCTTAATGAGTTCTTATTTCATCAGCTTACTGATTATTATAAAAGCAGTCAGACCTTCCTATATTCTAAAATATTTTTGTGCAGCCTATTACTTTATTTCTGCAGCAATCAGGGTGGGTAAAATATTCTCCTTCGACCCTGTGTTTGCCTGCAGTTATAGGTTGCTGCAGCTCCAAAATGAGTGCAAAACAGCTTTAATTTACTATGGATTGATGCATTGGTCTATTAAAGTTAGCAATATAGGGTGGCA
The DNA here is from genome assembly GCA_016801175.1 of Esox masquinongy. Taxonomy (NCBI): domain Eukaryota; kingdom Metazoa; phylum Chordata; class Actinopteri; order Esociformes; family Esocidae; genus Esox; species Esox masquinongy. The sequence continues at coordinate 7,958 of JACXGI010013252.1, read as the reverse complement.
AGAAACAGCCTGTTAACTATGAATGACAGCCATTGTTGATTGTTTTTGACAATGTGATGCATTTCCAATAATTTATTGTATTTAATCTTGACTTGAGTTGCTGGAGTCTGTCACGGCACTACTCTGCATTTCAGCAGACGAGCAAGGCATCATCCCAAATGGATTATTCATTATTTGGTTCGACATATTTCTGGTAGTTAGAATCAGGTGTTCTTTAAATGCTATTCATTATAGCTGAGCTGGGAGACACTGTAAATACTGCAACAATAGCCTGGGTGCTTCACAAAAGTGCACATAGGAAAATGTTTTGGATCTCTTATTTCAGCTCATGTAATGTAGTAGCAAGGCTACATGTTGTTTATTTTTTAGTTCTGTGTGGTAAGCAACACCACTTTTTTTCAATTATTCAAATAATTGAGCATGTTATTCATAGAATAATCTATTATTAAAATGTGATCAAATAAATAATAACAAATAGGAGGGGTGTTGACAATACAAACAGCCCCGACCTGGCTCAGTAAGCCCCTGGCCATTTCGAATATAACGTTACTCCGGGGGTTTCTGCTGTTTCTGATGTTTCTGATGTTGCAGAATGCTGATAGGCTACAAAAATTGCCCTGTTGTAACGATTTGAGAAGTGAAAAAATAAAAAATGTTGTTCAACCTGCAAACCAGTGGTGTGTCAGTTTAACAGCTCGCAGCTGGAGGGTATCCTTTATTTCGGAACCAAAGACAGCGACCGATATTTAACACTGGAAAAGTGTGCTTACTGGAGATACATAAATTCCACATGTTGGACATGGCGTACCACACCTAGCAGAGAAGCAGGGAATTGTGCTACGGAGACAGATGTTGGGCATGGAAGTGAAGTCCCCTGGAAGAGAATGCCATAGGATTTTAATTACTTTAACCTAGAACCTTAAAATCCTAAACTTAAATATAGGGATTAAATCTTCAATCATGCTTCAATTCTTGGATTATACACCACAGGAGTGTACTTTCATTTGACTGGCACTTTTGTACCCTGGGACTGTATTCGTCTGCAACTTCTCCAAATCTATGTGCATTGTTGGCTGTGGTGTGATTCTCTTCCAGTTGTTTTGCACCCAACACAAGAGACTGGAGTTATCAGGCCTCGGTAATGAAAAATTAAGTAGGCTAAGTGCTAACTTACTGTAAACAAATATTATTTTTGTTAGTATCACACCATAGGTCTTACATAATATAACCATATACAAATTCAGTAGCCCATTTTTTTGAGTGATGGACTGAACCATCTTCTGTGATTGAAATGACTGCACATATTCATGTCAAAACCACCCTCTTTATAATACTATAGCTTTGTAATACCATAAATGACCAATCATCTACCTTTGGACGACTTAGGTCTATTTCCCTGTTTTTGGGAGGAGCTAGCCATTACCCACTAAAGATTTCCAGAAATTGTGCTAAGCTAACCATATAAATTTCACTTTCCTCAAAATGCACGCTGGGATGTACAAATGGTATCCATGACTTCATCTGACTCTGGGTAAGTAGGAAATTATCCATTATCCCAAAACCCTGAAGTATGCCTTTAAATTAGGCTAGATCTTACAAATGCAATTTAAGACTCATAAACAGACAGACAGAGAGCCAGCCATTGGAGACAGGGAATAGCAAACCAAAACCAGACGCCAGATCCCTGGTGGCTCTGGTCTGCTCCTCTCCTGGACTTCATCACTGTTCTGGGTAGGGATTCACTGGCTTCAAACTGTCCTATGTTGGGATTGGCTGCTCTCTGATCTAGGACTGGCTGAGAAGCGCTGACCAAAAACATAAATAACACTGCAATGAAAACATATCAGTGATTTTATTTGGTTGCTTGTTTTACAGTTTACTTATTTTGCGAAGATGGACCTAGTCTGGTCTTATTTGATGGATTCCTGCCTCAAGAATAAAATAAATAAAACCAGCCAGTTGTTGTTGTCTGATGAAAACTGTGCAACACATTTCTTTTTACCAGTCTTCTTATTAACTTTAATTGAAGCAAGTTACCCCCGAGTGTACTTTGGATGTATCATGACTCTGGGACAAAGAATATTTATGCAACATAGCTTCTGAAGTGTCTTTATTGTATTGTAGATAAGAGGTTTTAATCTGACAGGAGCAATGTCCGCAATCAGCTTTGTTTTCAATCTTCTGATTCTTATTTGATACAACACATTACGTCAGAGTCCATGCCAGCGAAAACTGCCTGTTCCATTATTGGCCGTGTTTTCCATGCTCCCAGGATGCCTGGCTGCCTCTCAGAGCCAGTTCAAAGCAGTATGTTTGAGTTCTGCTGTGCGATTTAGGTGAGGAAGGGTTTCTGAAATTCCTGGCCTGTCAGAACCAAGATCAGAGCCGGTCATAGCAGGGCCAGGATGTTTGGCCTGCTCTGTGCATTCAGTCAGAGGGGATCTTTGATGGAATCGAGTGTTTGTCTTATATTGGGGGCTGTGTTAGCATGGGGGTTCTAGGGCGGCTCAGTGTGGTAGCTGCCCTGATAGTGAGCCACAGTGCTTGTGTGTGTGTGTGTGTGTGTGTGTGTGTGTGTTTGGGGGGGATCTGAAAGGGTCCCTTTGTGCGTCAAGCCAGACTATCACACACACACTCTCAGTGTAAGGCCCTCTCACCTGTCAGTCACTCCCACATGGATATCCAAGAAGAAAGAGCATAGAGCAGTGCTAGGTCCAGAGACTACGCATTACATAGACTCAGAATAAGTCAGACAGATCTTGGTGGAAAGTGCACGTCAGGATTTGTTTGGGGGAATTGTTTGTAAACTGGGCTCATTGCTGTCTCCAGCAGGGATATCCCCCTGAGAGCCAAATGGACGCCTCTGTGGCCAACGTCTAACCTCATGTAACCCTCCTCTACCCCCCCCAGGTCCTTCTCACAGTGACTCAGTCCTTCTGGAGCAGGAGGGGACAGAGGGAGAAATGTTAGGAATCAATGACTTAAACCACTTTAGTTGTACATTTGAGAGCAGTAAGTGGATCTCTTTTTCGTGTGAATACTCCCCCCCACCCCCCCCCCCCATTTTTGGTCCTCCTCTCCCTGGGACCCTTCTGTCTGTCCAGCGCATTGACCTTTTAGAATATTCAAGAGGGTGAATGAGAGGGAACCGGGATAGAAATGTGCCTTGTATCCTATTCATACCAAGCCTTTACACCAGCTATTTGACCGTGCCGTGATTATATGCAGTGTTTTTTTTGTTTTTTTTATGAAAGGCACCCGAATGGAATAAGGCGAACCAAGCCTCCACATTGCTTCTCCGTAACGGTCCTAGTGATGATTACCATGAAGTTTTGTCTCAGTATGAATGGAGCAATACGCACAACACTACCACACTGACTGAGGTCCTGGTGCCTGCCGGTCACTGGGTTCAACCAATCACAAAGTTTCCCAGAGATGATGCACAGTTGCCTAGCCTGTTGACATTCCTGGACAGGGAAACTCGAATATCAGCTCTAACATTGTTGGCTATGTGGAATAATGCATGCTTCAATCAAGCTCAGAAGTAGACCTTGTTGTTAAGCCATTTTGTCATTAGCCAGCAGTAGCTAAAATTATTTTGCAAACTTAAGCCAAGGACCTTAACCTAATGTTAAAAGTTTGTGCACACATTTTCCTCATGGTTGTATAGCTGGCTAGATATTTAGGTTAATAGGTATTGTATATTATCATATATTAATACATGTTATTAGCAAGCCTAGAAATGTTAGAAATGTTAATTCATATACCATTTGGAGTGTTTATGGGGAAACAAAACTGGGGAGGGCACTGATTCTATCTGGAGGGGCAGATTTTTGCCCCTGTGGCACTGGGCCTGCGTAATGTTATATATTCATTGTGTTAGCTTTTTCAAAGCACAGCTTACTACAAACTGTTAAATAATACTTGTTTAATTCATGCCCAAGTTAAGTTATTAAACTTTTGCTACCTAAGCAAACAAGCCTCTACATCTCTACACCTGGCTAGCTAGTTAAATAAACAGTTATTTCCAAAAGGTATAATAGAATATGCTATTAGCAATCCAACAAATGTTATACATCATTACAAGCTTTGACCGTATAGAATTTTTCAGTTGTTCTCGAAAATGTCCTTGGCTAATCTTTAGAAATTAATATCTGCAAAGTCACAGTTGATGTTAAATCACAGTTGATGTTTCAGTAATCAAACGCTTTAATCCTTGCAGAATTATCTTTGAGAAAAATATTGCTGTACAAATCACAAAGTTGTGTGGACCTTCAGTCAGTTGTTAACCACTACATTGTAACCACTGCATGAAGAAACATGCCCATGTCCAGAAAGTGTTGCATTGCACAATGTTATTGTACAGCAAAAACATTGTCTCCCAAACGTGGATGCATGTGAAAGGACTACACATTAGTTAATGAGAAAATCCCAGATTTTCATTTCCAGTATTTCACATTATCTTTGTTGTCAAAATGCAACCTACAAGGTATGTTGCTTTTCACAGAGCAATATTTAGGGAGCTCCCTCGATAAAGCACGTATGCAGTGCCTCGGAAGGTTGCGGCTCGAGAGTATGATTTCCTGAAATGTATATTACAAAATACTCTACAAACTTAAGTATTCTTGAATAATGTATAAGTTAGTTTTCCCTTCCACTACATGGGTGGGTTGTGTGTGGTTTGTTGGAAATGTATAAGGCCTAGTAAGTCCTATTTGGTTTTCATCTGTTCTGAAGTATACAGTTTATATACAATATAAACGTCCTATGAAAAATGATATTCCTCATTCGGCCTATTCTAAGCCATGTCTTAAATGGCACCCTGGTCCCTATGTAGTCACTACCAGAGGGGTCTGGTGAAAAGTAGTGCACTCTTATGAATACAGTGAAATGTGGGATGTAATTTAGACTACACGCCGGCTTCCTATAGCTAGAGAGCACTTTTGTCCCTGGTCTTGGCTCAGTTCCTGATAACCATATCAAGTCTTAGTCAGACCAGAGCTAGGTGCTATGGACAAAAAACAGGTGATAAATGGCCTGAATTGATGCGGTAATAATGAGTTCATAACAATAATATGCCGTGCACCACAGTTTATTTTCTTGACCTCTAAACTAGTTATTAATAATAGTTTTATTGTTTTAGTTTTTGCAGTTGCCCCATTAACATTCACCCACATTAGCAAAGCCATTAGAACTTGACATTTCACTAGACAACTGGCGGTAAGGGCTGTGCAGTTTGTATTCATTTCCCCAGTCCTGGGCTCTGGTGGAGAGTGGCAACTCTGTTTAATTCCCTCATCACGTTTTAGCCAATTCTAACAGAAGCACATTGGGGTAGCACTGAGATGTAGACAAAGAGTGAGAGAGGGTTTGACAGAGAGTGAGAAGGTTTGACAGAATGAGAGAGGGTTTGACAGAGTGTGAGAGGGTTTTGACAGAGTGTGTGAGAGGGTTTTGACAGTGTGTGAGAGAGGGGTAGACAGAGAGTGTGAGAGGGGTAGACAGAGAGTGTGAGAGGGGTAAACAGAGTGTGTGAGAGGGGTAGACAGAGTGTGTGAGAGGTTTAGACAGTGTGAGAGAGGGGTTAACAGACATTGATAGAGGGGTTAACAGACAGTGAGAGAGGGTTTAACAGACAGTGAGGGAGGGGTTAACAGACAGTGAAAGAGGGGTTAACAGACAGTGAGAGAGGGGTTAACAGACAGTGAGAGAGGGGTTAACAGACAGTGAGAGAGGGGTTAACAAACAGTTAGAGAGCAATAGACAGAGAGTGAGTTAGAGATCATTAGGGCCCTGACTGTGAATATAGAAAGATCCTAGTTAAGATCCTACATCAGTTCTTGTGACATCAATTTAGTTGATAACTAACATAAAACGAAAATACAAATACAAACCCCCGACAGCATATAAAGTCGCTGACTATGTTGTTAACCTGGTAACTAACATAGTGCTCTCTGTTGAACAAGTGCTGTGGCTGGTGATAGTCAAATGTTTTAGGTGCCAGACGTTTTTTAGATGCTACCTAACTACCTATTTTTTTTTCCTGATTCTGTTGATACATGGAGCCGGAAGGATGTCAGAACCAGACTTCCTACATCACCGCTTATTCCACCGCAATACTCATTGAGCTAGACCTGGTCTTCAGGCCTCAGTAACCACAGGGACTATCTGTCAGAAAAGTTTCCCTAGTTAACTTGACATGTTGACTATTGACATCTTATAATATAAAAAACGTCTGGTCACACTAATGATGATTTACCTCACAGAGGGTTACATTTGTTCTGGACAGATTTCGTCTACCATCTTCGTTTAATGTTGGAATTACACTAATGGTCTAGTGGAGCTCCTCCCAAGCAAGGCATTTGATTGGGTTTATGTGTTGTGAGGCGTCACTGATTTACACTGCTGTTCCACCCCTGTTAAACACATTAGTTCAACATACGTTTGCCAGTTTTGCAAGTTTTTCTGAGACTATTCTTCAGAAAAGACTTGTAAGCAGGCTCGTGTTGGGGCTCTGTTCACACAGTGTTTGATAATAGTTTAAAAGATAAATACTACGTACAGACTCAGTGCACATGTCCTTGCTATCGATAGGCTGCCTTAGGCCTGGTTCCTGAGGGAAGATAGGCTACATGCACAATGCCCACAAAATGAGGTGGAAACAGAGCTGCACTTTCTATCCACCTTCCAAATCTATGAACACATAAGGACAAGTTTTCCTCAGATCATTCAGAACCCTAAATTAGAATTTAAATTCCTGTGTCTGTTAGGTGTGGAGAACAATGTGTATTCACAGCAGAACGATTTGTGACTCTTTGCCATGAGGAAAGGACAACACATGCAGCGCAAACGACATTATAAACAATTCATTTTCATTGCTTTATTTGTTTTCCCTTTTTCAGAGTATTTTTTCTTGAGTCTGTTTTCCATTTAGTTTATCTGAGTTTTTGTTTTGTCACAGGGATTTTGTCATTTTTTTCCCTCACAATCGCCATCAACAATGCTTGGACCACACCAGAAGACCACATTTGAGGTCTGAAAAATGTACATGATTTTGGGGTGAAGATGTTATATTTCACCCCGTAGCTATCAAGAGGCTATACAGGTGCTGGTCATATAATTAGAATATCATCAAAAAGTTGATTTATTTCAGTAATTCCATTCAAAAAGTGAAACTTGTATAATGTATACATTCATTCCACACAGACTGATATATTTCAAGTGTTTATTCCTTTTAATTTTGATTATAACTGACAACTAATGAAAACCCCAAATTCAGTATCTCAGAAAATTTGAATATTGTGAAAAGGTTCAATATTGAAGACACCTGGTGCCACACTCTAATCAGCTAATTTACTCAAAACACCTGCAAAGGCCTTTAAATGGTCTCTCAGTCTAGTTCTGTAGGCTACACAATCATGGGGAAGACTGCTGACTTGACAGCTGTCCAAAAGACGACCATTGACGCCTTGCACAAGGAGGGCAAGACACAAAAGGTCATTGCTAAAGACGCTGGCTGTTCACAGAGCTTTGTGTCCAAGCACATTAATAGAGAGGCGAAGGGAAGGAAAAGATGTGGTAGAAAAAAGTGTACAAGCAATAGGGATAACCGCACCCTGGAGAGGATTGTGAAACAAAACCCATTCAAAAATGTGGGGGAGATGGGGTTTTCAAAGAGTGGACTGCAGCTGGAGTCAGTGCTTGAAGAACCACCACGCACAGACGTATGCAAGACATGGGTTTCAGCTGTCGCATTCCTTTGAACAAGACACAGCATCAGAAGCGTCTCGCCTGGGCTAAAGACAAAAAGGACTGGACTGCTGCTGAGTGGTCCAAAGTTATGTTCTCTGATGAAAGTAAATTTTGCATTTCCTTTGGAAATCAAGGTCCCAGAGTCTGGAGGAAGAGAGGAGAGGCACAGAATCCACATTGCTTGAAGTCCAGTGTAAAGTTTCCAC
>JACXGI010013251.1:0-21208 GCA_016801175.1 Esox masquinongy | reverse complement strand
CAAATGATGCACTTCCGAGATACTCTCCCTTCCGGAAAAAGTTTGGCAAAATTAATTTGGACTGGATTGACTGCGGTATCGGTAGCAGTCAGGGTTAGCCCGGGCATACCTTGAAGCGCTCAAGTAGAACAGTTTGGTCTGTTTTTCCAGTAAAAACACCACCCAATACGCCTTTAAATAGCAGGAACCTACATTTTATTTTACACCAAAAATACTCACTCCGCTTCAAACTATGGCAACCACAAATCCCCAGACAGCTCATTCAAAATCTGTGCACCTCATGGCGATGAATCTCATTGGCCTGCAAAGCACAGGCGGTATGGCAGGTCTGTTATTAAAGACCATCCACTCACCCACAGAGCACAGACACGGAGTTAAAAGATCCCCACAGAAGAGGCCCACCACCAGCCTACTATTGCTCCATGTGCGGTGTGGCAGGTAATATTTTTGGGATTACCCAAACACAAGCCTGTTTAGTACCAACAGCTCCTGACCGAACCCAGCGCGCCGACACGGGCAACGACATGCAAGACGATGTGTGTTGCTGCAATAGGTTCAGCGATGGCAGCCAGCAACGACTGAGGCAGGGTTGGACTGTGTCCATGTTGCAATGATTAGTGAGAAGCCGGGATCCAGCTGTGTCTAAAACTTCTGGTGGAACACATGAAAACACAATGTATTTCAGAACTGCTTCGCAAGTTGCTCTATAAAATGGCCTGTGAGCTGCCATTATGTTCACGACAGACCTGCACTGGACCCTTGGACCAGAGAAATACCTTCTTGTTAGCACAAACACGACCGCTGTTCCAAATGAAAACAGATTTAAAAGCCACTACTGAGCTTCTAGTTACAGAGGCGTCATAGCCTCCTATTAGTACATACATTATTTCTTAACTCATAACACAGTTCATGGCACCACCTTACGAAAGGTGTCGGTTGTCATAGATGGCTTTCATGCATCCACAATGCAGAGCCAAGTGGAACGCGCCCTTTGCAGTGAACAGGCGCACAATAAGTAAGCTGTCAAGCCGACCGGCCTAGCACTGGATATTTGTTGTGGGGCGTTGCATTTACTGATGGGATTAATAAATCAGCCCGTATGGCTATCCACAAAACATGACCATTTAGGGATTGCAATCCAGCTTAGTGTTGAGTTCCCAGTTCCCCTGGTGAATAATGTGAATGAAACACAAATCTGATAAATCTTGTACTCCGTAAAACAGGCTAAACATGAATACAAATGCTCAATTAATAACAACACCGTGGGATATGTAAGACCAAGCACTCCCTGCATATGTTGGATGAAACAGCGCGCTTGTTTTTAATCAACGCATTTACAAAATGTCCAGGTGGGTAGAAATGGTGTTTTGATTTTGGTTTTAGTCCAACTTGCCAAACCACGCCAGTGAGAGAAAAAAGGTTTACATTCCTTAGTAAATCTGTTCTTATAAATGGTTCTGTATGGTCATAAGAGATATTCAGTCCTTCTAAGACTGGTTCCGTTGGGACTCGGGTGCAGTATGGGACACAGGTAAGGTCCCTATCAGCTTGGAAAGGAAAAAAACAATACAAAACAAGTCTGAGACAATTCTGTTGGCTGCATACAGGGCAGCGCCATATGTCACTGTTAACTGGTCTACCTGTGAGGTGTGGCAATACTCAGTGAGGGAAGGTGCTTCAGAGAAACGATCTGACTTATTTGCCTGTAGCTCAAATCCTCAATGGGTTTCCAAAAGATTGACAAACGGGTAGAATAACGGAGACAGGTTTTTTGTAAAGGCACCTGTCTGATTGATCCCAGCTCACACTCTTCCTTTACCTTGATTAGGCCCGAGGGACGACTGGTTGTATTTGACAGCTCAAAGACACGGTGTACCTAGAGAGCGGTGGTCCCTCACAGTCTGGCACTTCATCAATATTTCCCCAAAGCCCCTCTTGCCAAGAGACACCGCTGTGCTTTGTGCGCGTCTCTACCGTCATTACAGTGGGTGGGAGGGGTGGCTAAATTTAACCTACTTGATCTAAATATGAGACTTGCTCATCCAGAAAATGAGCTCAAGCCTGTAAACCACCGTGGGTATAATTAAAACCCAATTATTTTTCCAATTCCACAGCCGTGGTGAAACACGGTTTTAGTTCAAATAATTTCAACCAATCCTGAAAAAAAAAATTTGGGAAAAGGTAACAAAGTGTAACCACGGAACACTTTAAAAAATAAAATAGTCTCATTTTGGAATTATCTATTGCATGACCCACAACTTACTCTTAACTGCTAGTTACGTTAGTGATTTTTTTTAAAGAACGTGGTTGAACCACGTTGTTGACATTAACTAGTTCAATTGCATGTTTTGTATAGTGTTTAGTTGTCAAATTAGACTGTATAGTAAAACCCTATTGAAACAAGACCTATTGTCAACAAAAAACGTTTGGTAATAAAAGCACAAGAAAGGTAGAATAATTTATTAAAAGTGATCAGAAACACTTTCACTGCAGCCAGGCCTATTCACATGCATGCCAGCAAGTCCCAAACAAAACGTACCGCCACACCCCACAACTTACGTTACTTTCAACAAATAATACAAATATCAGCTAAATAAAATAGCGGGATGCACTGCAATAAGATACAGTACCAAGATATTTTACAAGCCTAGATAGTTGTCGTTCTGCAGCACAGTCTGACAACCTTGCACAACAACCATGACAACATTGCTAACGTTAGCTAGTTAGCGATACTGACTGTTGATAGCACGTAGACTCTTTTGTACAGCATTTAGTGTTGTTATGCACCTGTGCTACTTGGCTTCCATGCCTTACTATGCATAAGACTAGAGGCAGATTATCTGGTTGTCCTGGTAAGGGTTCGAGGTGAGGCCATTGCCGCTGGTACAACGACGTACAGCCGACATCGTTATTAAGCTACCTAGCTAGCTAACTATGCGAAAAACATTCAATTTCGCTTCAGCTTTTCAATGCACGGTGCCTACCTGGCAGAAGTTGTCGCAATATTCAGTCGATGATATTTCCGAAATGTCTTGAAGCCTGAGCGTTGCTTCGAGCGCCCTCAGGGTGGTCAGCAAGCATTCCATGGCGATAAGAGTGTCCTCGACAATGTTGGTTGGTCGACTACTCCAGTCGAGCTCTGGTTCAACATCGCTGTCCGCCATCTTCACTCCCCGCCACCGCGCGTATGCATCCCGTCATGTGATTCGCGTGCACTCACCACTGCTCCATGTAGTGAGATTTTGATGCACCACAAATTTCCCTTTTTTTGTCACAGGATTCATGTATCGTAAACTAGTATAATTCTAGAAAGATTCAATGACATACTGTTGACAAAATACCCCAAACGTGTCAACAGCACTCCCAGACCATGCAATGATGCAGAGTAGTCTCACTATTCGGAAAACGTACCAATTGTGAAATACCGTTAGTTAGGTAGTTTACATGACGATAATACTACTAGATTTCCTAGCTGATTCAGATGTTGTTTACAATGCATAACAGGATATCATTTGTTCAATGAAGCGGGATAAAATAACAATGTGTAGCGTACGTGCCCTGGTTGGAACAACCAAGTAGGAGGGTGGTATTATCCAATCAACGTTTCTCAAGGAGTCCAAAGCACTTGAATGCATCCCATTGGTATTTACGACTTCACAAGATAATTTCCTGTCAACCATAAACACACAGCCATCATGTTTGTAAACAAATGACAGTGTTTAAAACTCCTACTAAGAGATGTTTATGATGTTGAATTGTGCATTTAACTGGCGAAAATACTGGTATCCAGATCATAAATGAATATTTCCCTTTAGGTGACGTCAGAGGTCAACATGTGCGTGGAAAACGAAACCAGCATTTCATCCAAACATTTTCAACGTGTTTTTGGATCATTGAAATTGGGATATTACTTTATTAACTAAATGTATTATAAAGCGGTTCGGTCGAATCTCGAATCCACTTTTTCCTGCTCTAATTTGGTTAGAAACCGATTCATAACAGCAATAAGTAATCTCTGTGGTTTGTGGTACATTGACAGTATACCACGGTGTACCAAGAACACTATACCAAAAACCGCATATCATGGCCATTTACCACAGCCCCTAATGCATTATTGCTTAATTATGGGCAAGGTAAAAACAAAAAAACGCATTCACAGTCACTTGCTATATAAAAACTGTGAAAGAGACCTTATGGTTTAATGATGCCTATCTCCTATCAGAGATATGGTAGCTCCCGAATTGTGCCAAAATAAAACTTTATTTACGTAACGATGGGAATGGTCTAGAAGGAACAAACATTGTGAATAGGATGCAGACGTTAAGAACTGTTAGCATGCGTAAGTTGTATTAATGTATGGGTAATGGGTAATGGGTAATGGCAAGCAGTAGCAAAAACTCAAAAAGAGGAATGGCCTATAGATGGCAGCACTGTGGTAGACCATAGCAGATGCCAGGTTAGCACAGTTAACCTGGGAAAAGTAGTGAATGATGGATGGTTTGACAACAAGGCATATTCCCCCACACATATTTGGTAGAGCCTCCTTTTGCTGGAATTACATCTTTTAGTCTTTCGGTAAGTATGTACCGGATTTTCCCACAGTGTCTCCATCGCCAACTTGTGGTGATTTTGGCCCATTCTTTGGGGAAATTTGCTCCAGGCTGTTGAGGTTTGTTAAATGACACTTGTGGACTGCAATATTCAAACAGTGCCACATATTCGTAATGGGATTGAGATCGTAACTTTGACTGGGTCACTACTGGACTCACATTTTTGTTCTTGAGCCTCCCCAGTGTTACTTTGGCCCTTTTGTTTGGGATCATTGTCCTGATGAAAGGTGAATTTCCTCCCAAAATGTCAATAAAAATTCAATATACAAATATATCTCAGCATTTTGCTCCATCCATTCTTCCTTCAATTTTATCAAGGTTCCCAGTCCCTGTGGATGAGAACCATCCCCACAGCCTGATGCTGCCGCAACCATACAGTAGGAATGGTGTGTAAGGCATGGGCAGTGTTAGGTTTACACCACAAATAGTGCTTTGAATTGTCTCTTCCTCGTCTTCCTTTACCTAACGGGAAGATGGGACAAACTGGCGAGAAATGTTAAATGTGTGTGTGCCTATGGCTTCTTCCTGGTTTCATGAGCAGTGTGATAAAATGCAGAAAAGCTTAGAGATGTGCCTCGGAGTACATGTCACAATCGTTGATAGTCATGAACCTGTTGGGGAGTTGTTTATAGAGTATTATAATATAATAATGGAGAAAAAATCAAAAAAGTGTATTTAGACCGTTTTCCAAAATTTTTATTTTTAAATCGTGGATAGATTTTTGCCATTTCAGCAGGCATGACGTGAGAGTTACGCAAGTCAGTTTTTCCTAGTACAAGGTCGTAATTCCAAATTTTCGATAACGCATGAACACGGCACAAACGTTGACCCGGAATTGTTTCTGTCGACAAACACGTGTTTAACAAGCGAACTAGCCAAACCAAAAACGAACTTTGAAGAAAACGAAGTTAAAGGGTATCGTCATTACCATGTTCATACTTCAAACATGTCTTGCAATAATTTGTAACTGAAATGCGTTAATAAAATATGTTGAACATTTTGTTTCTCGTTAAAATGAACAGAAAACTAGTCATGTAGCAGTAGCTAGCTAACATTTATGATTAAGTAAAATACTAGTACCAGAAAAATAAATTCAAGTCAGCCTTTCTCAGTTGTGTGGTAAAGTACTTGCAGTCTGTTTACGTAGTCATTGACATTGACATCATTTCTTGGACTACACAGCACCACCATGGGTAAATCTAAACAGATCGGAAACCACAACAGTACTAGGAAGAAGAGTATTGGAAAGACATGGAAGACGAAACGTTACACGAAGCATTTGGACGAAATCCACGCCGACATGAAGCCGTCAGCTGCAGCCAAGCTGCTGAAACAGGAGGTGGACTACGATGTCGCTGGTTGTGCGCAACACTACTGTTTACATTGCGCGTAAGCTTCTTTCAGGCCTCCAATCCCAAAAGTTTAACTGAAAATAAATGGCAACTAGAAAACTGTAATTTAACGCGCATTTGTTTGGTTTGCAGACGGTATTTTGTTGACGCAAAAGCCCTGAAGGAGCACTTTAAAACCAAAGGTCACAAAAAACGGTAAGATCCCCACTCATTTGCTTTTGAGGCAGTCAACTTGGGTCGCGTTCCGCAACGTTTCGGAAATTTCAGATAAAAATGTGCTATGTTCAACAAATCTGCATCTCCAACCTATTGAATCAGACTAGGAGCAAACACTGCTCGATTCATGGAATACGGGTCCTGTGATGCATAACTCTACTCCACCATCCTAGTTTCACATCTTTGTAGGTGGGCTTGTTGGTTTACTTTTGGTAACTGAGCATCTACATTTTTTTTCTGTCTCCCACACTGATCAGGATTAAGCTGTTAAAGGATGAACCGTACTCTCAGGCAGAAGCGGACAGAGCTGCAGGTATGGGGTCCTACATACCCCACAAAACTGTTGAAGTGAAAACACAACCAATCGAAGAGGATATGGACTGAATGTGGAATGCCTTTATTTTGGTGATCACATTTACCCAGGGTTCAAGAACTTCCTACTTTTTGATGACTCACAACTATGGACATTGGTTTGCATGATTGCATTATACTATGATGTACATATGTATATTCCCCCGTAAATATTTCATGTGTGTTGTGAAATGTGAACTTGTTTACACAAACAATCATAAACTGAATGGAAATAGAGTGATGGGCTGGTTTACAGTTTGTTCTGTTTCAGTCAGGTTTACAATTTTCTCATGCTTTTAGGAGGCTGGTAACAATGTATGTGTAATAATACTTTTCAAAATGCCTGAGCAATTTGACAACACTGAATATACTGAAGCTCTGAGTTTACAGTCAACATTAATATACAGTGCCCTCCATAAGAATTGGCACACTACATTTCTTCCCTTTGGCTTTGTACTCCAAGAGGATTGGAAATCAAATAATCACTATGATTAATTGTCATTTCATTATATTTCACACCTTAGGGTATGACTTCTGTATGGCTGCCGTTAAACTGGCTTGTCATTGATGATGTAGCAGAATTAATTATGAAATGTACTGAAACGTGACTACAGACATACTGCTATAGCAACTAGGGAGTTTTCTCTGAACCAAATGTGGAATGGTTTTGACTGGTCAAGTAAATTTCCAGATTTAAATCCAGTTCAATATGGCTTTTTGTTATGCCATATGCTAAAAGGTTTAAGGCAAAAATGACTGCCAACTGGAGACAGCTGCTGTACGTACCTGGTACAGCATCAACAGAAAATATTCTTAAATTCAGATGGGGTCAATATGTTGCAGCGGCAGAGTTCAGGCAGTTATTGTCTGCAAAGGATATGCAATGAAATATTATAAGTGTTTAATTTGGTGCCCCGAAGTATGGGGGACTATGTACATGAAGGGCTGTCATTTCGATTTGCCCCTACCGGGATTCGGTCACCTAGCCATAATGACCAAGCAGCTGTACTCAGAGGCAGCGACTTTTCCACCGCGTTTCTGCTGCCACCATTTACAGGCAGATGCAGTCAGAAACGCGTTGGCATTTACGATGCCTGTGTCTCATATGTCTATGAATTAGACACTATGTCTATGGTGGTATCGTGGCTTTGAATGTTTCGGCGCAGATGTGTTATGTTTAAAGGTACTCGGGTCCCACGAGTCATGAGCTGAAACAAAAGGTCCCAGAAATGTTCCATATGCACGAAAAAATATTTCGCTGAAGTGAAATCCATTGATTAGGACTTAATACGTTTCTTTTATTGACTGATTTCCCTACACGATCTGCAACTCAGTAAAATCTTCGAAAATGTTGCATGTTGCCTTTATATATTATTGTCAGTGCTGTAGCAGCAAAGTCTTAATTTGAATAAAAGATCAGATGTTGGGTCAAAACTAAGAAATGATGGTTATGATATACCGCCAGTTCCGATGTTCCAGCGGGATTCTGTTGGGCGAATAACAAAATAGCACGCTGTCCCTTTAAGGTCTGTCTCTCACTTTGTGCTTGTCTATCTGGGAATGGATTGGATGTGGGAAATCAGAAAGAAATTGTCTCTGCGTTTACAGCTGTAGTAACAAAAGCGACTGGAAAGGCGTGGAGGTCTCTTCTAACTGACGAGTACATTTCAGCCGTTGTTGGTGGATGTTTTTCAGACGTATAAAGATAATTCGTGATGGAGACGATGTCCGCGTTTAGCTGAAGAGGTGAAAACAAGGATGGCCGCGGACGTGGATAAAAGATTCTCCGTGGACAATAATCCTTCTCCAGGGGAGGATGGGAGTTTGGACGTGTCTCCAGGCGGGGAACGACTGGCGTCTGGCTCTTCCAAGCGGTCTTGGATAACTAGAGTACTGTCAACATTGCTTATGCTAATTATAGTTCCTCTTATTGCCATTAGTTACAAATATTATCAGGATTCGCAACTTCTAAAACGTCATGTAAGTAATTAACATTTTATTTTAGTAATTTAAAAATCATTAAAGTTGTAGGCATAATCAGTAAATGTGTCGGTTTTATCTTAACCATAGTGAAATTAAGTACTTGACTAGAATAGACGCTATCAATTATTGCAGCGATAATTAGCAGTACCAAGTTTTGAGCTTATCATGGAAATCTATCATTTTTAATCTTTGAAATATTCACAGTTCAAATAAGTGGAAATGTACACGTTTCTGTGAAAGTTTTCAAAATGTAACAGTTGTAACAAAAACAGTTATTTTTGTAGGTTGCAACACTTTTCCACCCTTGCAGAATTTTTCGTACCCAAGTCGTTTTATTAGGGGGTTGTGTCTGCCACAGCTGGTAACAAACTCTCAACCCCCACTTACAGCGGTATTTGTTAGAGGCTCACAAGTTGTTCACGTTCGTCTCTCCCTCCCTCCATTGAGCTAACATCAGAGTGCACGCAGCCTGTCTTTTTTTTACAATTTTTTTTACAACTGAACAATTTAATGACCTAAAGGTATTCATATAAGCAGCCCCCGACTTCCCTTCCGTGCTTGCTGTCAGGGATACCTTTTTGTCGAGGACATTATTGATACATTTGGATAATAATGGATACATTGTCACTGTCTCAGTGTAATATGAATTCATCCAAAACGATGTTTTTTGGAAAACCGTTGAGGTTAAGATGTACTCTGATCCTTTCCAGAATTCTGTTGTTTGAAGCATGCTATGCATTGCCACTGGAGCATGAGAAAATACAAAATAAAATGCAGGGGCTGTTTATTTTGTCCCCCCAACAGGAAGTGGCCATAAAAGCTCTTGGAACTGAGGGCCTCTTTGTATTCTCCTCCTTGGACACCGACCATGACCTGTACCTCAGCCCTGAAGAGTTCAAACCCATTGTGGAGAAACTCACAGGTTCCTCATCAGCATTCTGTTTTGCTCTTATCAATTATACTATACATTCGTCCACCCACCAAACACCACTCACTGCGTCACTGATTGGTGACCCTTCACCCCTCTTCCTGCAGGGATCACTCCTCCAGCTGATTTTGAGGAGGAAGTGACCCACGACCCTAATGGAGAGACCCTAACCCTCGAGGCCAAGATGAAGCCTCTGAATCTTGACACAATGACGAAGAGCAAGGATGGCTTCCTGGGGGTAATAAGACCTGCTTTCTTACCTGTAATTTACTCAAGTGCTTTGAGCCACCCGAGAACAGATTACACCCTAGCCTGTAACTTTTTTTACTGCTTTTGATGATTTAAAAAAACTTCAGTGTGAGGACGTATGGGAATGGAAAAAGGATATTGCAATTTCAAGTAGAAAGTATAATGCTTAGAAGAGGATGCCTCCTGTATCACAATACCTCTTCATCCCACTAGGTTACCCATAGTTCTCTAAGTGGACTTCGCGCCTGGAAGAGTCCTTCGGTACCCTCCATGTCCTTCTCAGCCAGCCAGTTCAGGGCCTTCCTGCCCCCCAAAAACAAAGGGACGGTGGGGGATACCTGGTGGGTCATTCCAAGCGAGCTCAACATCTTCTCCGGGTACCTGCCGAACAACCGTTACCACCCACCTGCCCCAAGAGGCAAAGAGGTACTATCCTGCACACTTAGTTTGACTTTCTTTAACTGTCTACAACACATGTTCTTCACTCAAAGACTTGGGGCCGGTTTCACAGACTTAACCTTTGTCTGTGAAACCTGTCCTTGATGCATGCATGTTTGTTTCATCGAAAGACACAATGTCAACAGTGGCTGTTTTTGTTTCCTGACAGGTTCTCATTAACTCACTGCTGAGTATGTTTCACCCGCGGCCATTCATCAAGTCCCGCTTTGCCCCTCAGGGAACCGTGGCCTGTGTCCGAGCCATCAGTGACCTCTATGTGGACGTTGTCTTCCGGTGAGGGGACTGGGATTATTCGTTAAGCCTAGTTTTTGCCGAGTTTCTGCTTCATTCAAATGTAATCGCCCCTGTACCTCCACAATGTAATCGCCCCTGTACCTCCACAATGTAATCGCCCCTGTACCTCCACAATGTAATCGCCCCCCTGTACCTCCACAATGTAATCGCCCCCCTGTACCTCCACAATGTAATCGCCCCCCTGTACCTCCACAGGATTCATGCAGAGTACCAGCTCAACGAGGTCCCAGATTTTCCCTTCTGGTTCACCCCGGGCCAGTTCACTGGCAACATCGTCATGTCCCGGGACTCTTCTCACGTTCGACATTTCCGCCTCTACGTCCCCAACGACAGGTCAGGGCGTAACATCTTTGATTGGTTTTGGCTCTGCAGCCTGCAGGCCGTGTTGGTTATTCAGTTGGAGTAGACCTTTAGGATGCTATTGATGTCTGTGAGCGACGTCTGTCAGATGGCAGTCACTGACTCCCCCTGGTCTCACAGGACCCTGAATGTAGACATGGAGTGGCTCTACGGAGCCAGCGAGAGCAGTAACATGGAGGTGGATATTGGATACCTGCCACAGGTAGGCTGCTGACCTGTGACGTGCTATACCATGTTATACCATGCCATGAGGTGCTATGACATGGCTACATTGGATTGGGTGTATTTGTGGCCTTGAGGTGTGTGGGTATAAGCTATATATATATGAATCACCAGATGGAGCTGCAGGCCACAGGCCCATCCACGCCCTCCTTCATCCAGGATGAGGAGGGGAACATAGTCGACAGCCGAGGGGGAGGCGGTGACCCGGTCCAGTTTGTCTTCGAGGACATCCACTGGATATCCGAGATCAGTCGAGAGGATGCTGCTCGTCGCCTCGAGGCCACCTTCTACCCATTTAAGAAGGTACCTCTCTATACGCCAGTTTTGTCCTATTTGCCTTGAGACTTATTCTAGTTATCTTTGAACTTTGATCCGAACTGGGTATCCAGGCTCACTCAAAGATAAGTTGGTAGACTCTTGACCTTGGTAATAGGTGTAAATCAGCAACCATCACGGCACCATGTCTTCTTCCATTGTCCACAGGTGCCATACCTGCCCTTCTCTGAGGCGTTTGAGCGAGCGCGGGCGGAGAACAAGCTGGTGCACTCCATCCTACTTTGGGGAGCGTTAGACGACCAGTCCTGCTGAGGTGGCTGCTCCCTTGGGATACTTGTTGGGGTCACCTAGGGAGTGGGTGATTAACTTAAGGAGAACCTGGGAAATATACTGCATTTAAAGTAAATCCTGGCCCTGAAGTCAAGGAGGGCCATCTTGTGGGGGACTCAAGAAGACAACCCGTGAAAGCAGCAAATTCTAAAATTTCAAGCACTGAATATTACGGAGGTTTAGATGTGTATATAATCTTTCTTTTTGTCCACTTCCAAATCGTCACAGGTTCGGGGCGGACTCTCCGGGAGACAGTCCTGGAAAGTTCGCCCGTCCTGGCCCTGCTCAACCAGAGTTTCATCAGCAGCTGGTCCCTGGTCAAAGAACTGGAGGACATGCAGGTGAGTTGCCCCTATGTTTCAGACCAGCGGAGACTGCTGGGCCAGACGCATCAGAGAACAGGCTCATTGTACTGGAACAGATGGAAAGGTGTCGAACAATAGAAAACGTGTGTTTTATTTAATTCCCTTCCAGCCATTTCGATGAGCCTGTCTTTAGATGTGACGCGAAACAAACCACCACTAACTCATCCTTTGGGGACATAGTGTGCATGACTAACTCAAATCATATTTCAACGTAGCTTCTGGGTGCTGATTGGCTGAACGCTGTGATATATTTGAATGGGGTAATACAACGAAAACCATTCATTAATGTACTGCACATTTTAGATACATTAAATACACTGCTCAAAAAAATTAAGGGAACATGTAATCATCACAGTATAACACCAAGTCAATTAAACTTCAGGGATATCAATCTGTCCAGTTAAGAAGCATATGTGATTGTGAATCAATGTCATCTGTTTTTAGTGCAAACAAGTGAGAACAGGTGCACTGGAGAGGCAACAGCAAGACAGCCCCCAAAAAGGGAATGGATTTGCAGGTGGTGGCCACAGACAACTGCTCTCTCTTTATCCTTCCTGACTGATTTTTCTCTAGTTTTGCATTTTGCTTGTGTCCTTGTCATTACTGGTGGCATGAGGCGGTACCTGCAGCCCATTCAGGTTGCACAGGCAGTCCAGCTCCTCCAGGATGGCACATCCATACATGCCGTTGCAAGAAGGTTTGCTGTGTCTCCCAGTACATTCTCAAGAGCATGGAGGAGATACCAGGAGACGGGCCGTTACACGAGGAGAGGTCGACAGGGCCGTAGAAGGGCATCAACCCAGCAGCAGGACCGGTATCTGCTCCTTTGTCCAAGGAGGAACAGGAGGAGCTACAAAATGACCTACAGCGGGCTACTGGTGTACATGTTTCTGACCAAACTGTCAGAAACAGACTCCATGAGGGTGGCATGAGGGCCCGACATCCTCTAGTGGGACCTGTGCTCACAGCCCAGCACCGTGCAGCATTTGCCAGAGACCACCACAATTGGCAGTTCCGCCACTGGTGCCCCGTTCTCTTCACAGATGAAAGCAGGTTCACATTGAGCACGTGACAGATGTGAAAGTGTCTGCAACATCATCCAGCATGATCGGTTTGGTGGTGGGTCAGTGATGGTCTGGGGAGGCATATCCTTGGAGGGTCGCACAGACCTCCACGTGCTAGCCAATGGTACCCTGACTGCTGTTTGGTACCAGGATGAAATTCTCAGACATATCGTCAGGCCTTACGCTGGTGCAGTGGGCCCTGGGTTCCTCCTGGTGCAGGACAATGCCTGGCCTCATGTGGCCAGAGTGTGTAGGCAGTTCCTGGATGACGAAGACATTGATGCCATTGACTGGCCTTCACGTTCCCCAGACCTGAATCCAGTTGAGAACCTCTGGGACGTTATGTATCGGTGCATCTGAGGCCGCCAAGTAGCGCCACAGACTGTCCAGGAGCTCACTGATGCCCTGATCCAGGTCTGGGAGGAGATCCCCCAGGACACCATCCGCCATCTCATCAGGAGCATGCCCAGATGTTGTCGGGAGTGCATACAGGCACGTGGGGGCCATACACACTACGAAGTTACATTATGAATTGCTGTGATGAAATTCACCCAAGTTGGAACAGCCTGTGATTTCAATTGTTTAATTAGATTTTCGGTGTGAGTTTGAATCCAGCACTCAATCGGTTGATGATTTTGGTTTCCATTGACCGTTGTTACGTCATTTTGTTCTCAACAAATTACACAATGTACAGTAAATGTTTTGATCTTTAAGATATTTCGTTTATCGAGACCCAATGTGTAATTTGTGTTCCCTAAATTTTTTTGGGCAGTGTATTCTCAGCTTTCTGTATTTATACGTTTGTTTCATCAAAAGCAACAAGTAAAATCTGTTAAAGAAATCTATTGAGAATTAAGTCAACTAGGGATGTCACGATACCAGAATTTTAGCAGTCGATACCAATACCAGCAAAATTCCACGATTCTCGATACCCAATTCGATACCACTAAAAAATCGAAAACTGTAAATCCCATGTACTCAAGAAAACAGCAGAGGCTAAACACGATCTACCCAGAGTGCAACAGTACTTTACATTTACTGACATGGTGACTGACCATTAGTCCGGAAATACTTATTTAAAACGCTAACGTCATATTTTGGTGACAGGTGACAGACTGAACGGTAAGGACGGTAGCCTTACAGTGTATTTAAAATAATGGTACCGTGTATTTCAGGATAAGGATTTAACAAGGATAATACTTGGATACGTTGTTAATGTGACGTGAATTGAAACTCATCTTGAATTCTTTAAATAAATCTGCATGTCTGTGTTCGAGGTGCTTCTCTACAAGCGTTTCCTCCTTTAGTCTCGAAAGTTTGAGGGCACCGTTTGCATAGTGGTTTTTGCGAATTTATTACTCCCTTATCATCCGCCTCGAACGCACAGTTCGCGACTCGAACAGTTTTTCTTTTCGACGAGTCGAAGCGGAGCTGCAGCCGCACTTAGCGCAATCTGTCACGTTTTAGATCCCCTGTACTTAGGGTACTGTACAAAAACCAGTACCGTCATGTTCTCAGAATTTTTGCATCGACTTGGTACCGAAGTATCGGTTCTCGTAACATCCCTAAAGTCAGCTACAAAGATTGTTTTACTGTTCAGTTGGGTTGGTAACTTTTATTACAGCAATAATGGAATTTGCTGAGTTTTCTCTGGGTGGCCGTGCCTGAGAACCTGTTGACCATAGAAACACATATTAGCATAAACATCTTCTACACCGTCGGTTGTGTTCTTACGCTGTCTTTTATGAGTTACATGTTGTGTTAATCATCGATTCTACGTCGTCTCCCTTCAGGCTAATGAACAGGATCCAGTTGAGAGTCAGAGGGCCCGTTTACACCTGGAGAAGTACAGCTTTCCGGTGGAGATGATGGTGGCACTGCCAAACGGCACTATCGTAAGTTCTTACAGTTCCATCTTTAAGTTGATACTTGTCTTTGTTGTTTCTGGCCTGGGGTGAAAGTTAGGGTAGCACTTAAATAATTTAACTCAGTTTCATTATGGAAATGTAATTGTTTACTGTGCCAGACTCAAGTATGATTGAAAGAAACAAATCTCATAAGGTTTTATGAATACATTTAATCTCTTGAATCGTGTTAATTCTTCTCTAATTATTGTAGGTCCATCACATAAATGCCAACTACTTCCTGGATGAAACATCCATGAAGCCTGACGAGGAACCCACTACATTTAGCTTCTCTGGGGGATTTGAGGACCCCTCCACTGCTACCTATATCAGCTTCCTCAAAGAGGGGTTAGAGAAAGCCAAAGACTATGTGGGACATTAAAGACAAGTGTCTGTGAGTGTGTCTGTGAGTGTCTGAATTTAGGGTCCTTTCTTTTGAAGGATAGTGGTCAGAGAAAGTTTAACTTCTAACTTTAATTTAGGGATCTTATTTCTACAGTACTGGCAGCTGATGTTTAATTAATATCCAACATTATCAGTATTAAAACATCCTCCAGAAAAATGCGTTCTGAAGACATACCGACGCCTTTACAATGTTTTTTTTTTTGTTGAATAATCTAACTTAATACTCAGTTGGTAGATGTTCTTAAGTGACAGTACTTTTCATCTCATTCCATATGATAATTAGCTTTTACCAATTATTCTAAACAACCAACAGCATTCAGGGTTAGAACAGTGCCCAGCAATGCTTTGATCTCTGCAGCTAGCCAGTTCATTTACTTTGAAGTCATTACGAGAATTGGATTTATTTTACTCAATGTTATACTGTAAGTACATTTTCATAGCTAAACAAGTGTACAGCAGCAAATTGCATTCTATTTTTTGTTTTAATATTGCTGTATTTTGCAATATGTCAAGAACCACATTTGTTTTTAAGTCATCCACTGTTGGAGGAGCTGGACAGAACGGGTGTAGGTGTTCTCTGTAAAGTTTCAGCAGTTTGTGATGGCCTTGCCTGAAAGTCCCAAGTTGCCTGGGCAAGACCTGATGTCATTGCTAAAGCTTCTGCTGACCACACCTCATCCGTTTCTCCTTTAAGTTTCCAACAGTGGTCATGGAAACCAAAACAAAGCTGTGTGGTGACAGTGTGAAATGTTTTCTACTAAGACCAAAAATTTTAGATGTATATCTCGTTGATGCGATCATAACTTAGCCAGTTGGATTATAAACAAGGTGATTTGAAGACTGAATGTTGATTGGCTTATAGCTGTGGTATGAGTGACCATGGGTATGACATCACATCACTTTCTACTGCTCTAATTGTGTTGGTAAGAGGTTTTCTAAGGGCAATAAGGCGTATCAGGGGCTTGTGGTATATTGCCAATATACCATGGCTGAGCACGGTGTCCAGGAACTCTGTAATTCGTCTGGACTAAGAACAACTCTTAGTTGTGGTATATTGGTCATATACCAAACCCACTCATGCCTTTTTGCTTACTTCTACCATGTGTGGATGGCTGATTTTTAAAGTTTTGTCTCTTAACCAGTGTCTGGTTAAGCTCTGATGTAGACCGAACTGAAGATGCCAAATAAAAATTAATCACTGCAAAGTTTTGATTGTCCTTTGGTGTCCTGAAGTATCAGAAATACATGTTATACACACAAGTAACCATATTTTCACATTGTGTGGATTTTATTGTCTATTTGTGTTGTACTTCCATAACATAGGTCTATTTCTGGTTAGGGAGAGCTACTTTCAGGTGTTAGTGATAACTTGATGTGGTTTAGACTGCTTCCACAAGCCCTCTTCACATTCACTCAATTTACACCAAGTCATAGTATTTGGTCCATAGCTAATAAGGGGTATAATGAGCCCGTATCTGTTTCCGCTCCTCCATTTTAGAAAATGTTGGATGCTACCTTTACATCTACATTTCATAGGAGGCAAAAACAAGATGGTGAAGAACAACACTGCAAAGCTGTGCTGTGTGGAAATGCAGGCTTGCGCATGCTAGCAGGCCTTCAGATGGCGATCCACTCGTAGGAGATGTGAACTAGTTTCCACAGAACTACAGTACCCACAATGCAGTGTCTTCTGAAAGTGAGGTCTATTCCAACCTGCAGAATGATTGGAGCTGCAACACGGCCAATACTATGTGGGACAGTAAAGAGGACCGCATCCGTTGAAAATGTTAACCTCAGTCCCAAACTCAGCCCATGTAATTGTTTGGTCCACCTTCAGAGGTGAGGTTCATAATATTAACAGTTCAAGTTTGCAGCCCAAAATCACAGAATCAAGTTGAAACCACCAGGTAAAGAATGTTAAGTCATTGTTCCGGAGAAGACAGGTTCTAGAGTTATCCAACAGTATTCTAGAATCATTTTCAATGCCGTCACTAAACAGTCAGAGAGGGTGTCGCTAGGCAAGGTGAGTTGAAGAGGGCAGGTCTTCACCAGAACGTCCACACCTCCAGCTCTATGACGTGGAAGTCATCCCTTTCCGACAGGCAACAGTTGTTGAAGGTGTAACAGGGACTACTCCGGCCCTGGTACAGTGTCTCATCTAGCCACAGCCCAAAGTGACCACTGCAGCAGAGAAAGAAAGAGATGGGAGAGAGACTCAGTTCCTTGGTCAATGTTTTAGCAGTGCTCTTCATTGTCAGGCCCGCAGGCTGCTGGCGGACTTCACTGATGCCCATTAAATGCCCCCCCTCCCCCATTACAATAAGACCTGCATTGTTTTGTTGTGGGGTCTTATTGACCAAAGTGGCCTGTCAGGAAATGTGTCAAGAAAAAGGTTTTAAAGCAGTGTCCTCGTAAACATATTGACACATACCTGTGCCACCAAGTGACATACATTTCAAGCAAACAGAAAGAAAATCGGCATCAAGGAACAAATAATGTAATATATATATACAGGTTGACCGGAATGGTCCTACCTTCCTCCTCCGATAGCGAAAGAGTCAAGGTCTCCCTTTATGAAAAATGAGTTTTCTCCGGTCCACCTGAAGCACTGTGAGTGATAACAAGGACCGAGGATTAACTCCAGGTCTAAACCTAAATGATACATTAGTTATATGACAGCTCGTTCTGCGGTGCCGACCAGGTGGACCGTCAGAAGTGCTTACTATTGAGAGCAATGAGTTCTTACACATTGTTAGTGCTTAAAACTGGAAAGTGACCTTCCATAACCCAGAGCATTCATCAACGATTGGTTGGTACAGACCTGGATATGAATAGCAAACTCATGCGGTATTAAGTCAGAAAAACTTGCCCCTAAAAGATGATCCACTTTTCACTTACACTAGCAACACAACAATCCAGTGTGTGTGTGTGTGTGTGTGTGTGTGTGTGTGTGTGTGTGTGTGTGTGTCTTGTCTGACCTTGAAGCGAGGATGCAGCATGAAGAGGAATGTCTCTCCTGTTCCGTAGAAAGTCTCGCTCGGCCTCAGTGGGTGAGAGAGGAAGCTCCCAAATACCTGGGGCCCAGAGGAACAAACGTACTTTTAGACAAAACACAACCAAACATAAAGGACAACCAAACGAGACCAGCCTTATACAGTGGAGGTCCAGGGAAATCAGTATGCTATTCAAATGAACTCCACCACTGTCTGGACCAGTGAGCATCAATGTTAATGGCACAGATTAAATGAAAAAAGCACGGATTCTGCGCTACATGCTTCTGGCGTTCAACCTCAAACTTCTGAACCAGATGCTCACCATGCTCAAGGTGGGTTTGGAACACTTGGGTCATTGCTGACTTGAACATAATGAAAAAAAAACTGGTAGTATTAGAACTGTAAGCATTCACTTGGCTGAGCGAGTCCTTGATGACCATGAGGACAGGGGAGTCGCTGCCACTCAGCTTCCGGTAGAGGGACTTGAGGCTGAAGCCGTGGCGAGACGTGCTGTAGGAGAGCCGCCACGCGTGGCCCACAGTCCTGGCCGGTAGAGCCGCCGAGACCTGAAAACCAACGGAAGGGTTGAGGAAGAGAGCGAAGTGGAAGAGTGAGAGGTGAAAACCAACGGAATGGTTGAGGAAGAGAGAGAAGCGGAAGAGTGAGAGGTGAAAACCAATGGAATGGTTGAGGAAGAGAGAGAAGCGGAAGAGTGAGAGAGTGGGAAAAGAGGTGCACACAGAAGACACAGCAAGATTAAGATGTGCTGAAAAGAGGATATTAATTGTTAAAAAATGCAGAAAAAAGGGATAAATGCACAGCTGACAGGCAGTGTTTCAGAGCTAATGTATTCAAGTGTCTGGGTTTAACATTAACTCCAGCCAAAGAAGTAGTGAGCTAACAGAGGCACTTTAACATTACCTATAATTAATCGAATAGAATGAATCTGGAAGCAGTAGGAAGTTATTTTAATTAATGATCCATGTTTGTGATCTAAGACTGGATGAGGCCTGTAAATTGTGTGTGATCATCCATTGTAAATTTGGGTGTGCCGAGATCGTTTTATAACGTTCCACTGACCGTCCGTCACTCTGGATAAGTTTCTGCATAATGACTTGATGTTAATGCTCCAACGTGAATTTTTTGCTCACACTCACCTCTCTGACAAGTGACTCGTCCAAGATGTGACTCTGAGACACAATTTCACTCAGTCCTTCTGGCTCCTTGTCCAAGACCAAAGGTAGTTTGCCGCTTCCATCCTCCACGGACACCAGCTGCAAGAAGGGGCACACGAACTGGCTGTAAACCCATAAACATCACACTCTCACTCAAACTCACACATCACACTCAGACAACTTCCCCCCCAGCCCCCCCCAGCCCACCCCACCTCTCAGCGCCCAGTGTTTAATAGGATGCCAAGGAGTAAATCTTCCTGGGTTCCTACATGGACCAGACTAGACCAGACGCGGCTTGAACGCACAAACAGGTGCTTACACATCCACAGGCCCACAACTTCACAGATTGTCTCCACCACTAACGCTCCAATCAAAGTTAGTGGAACAATAAATGGTCAATACTTATTCTATCCACTGTAAACCTTTGCCGTTTGCAAATGAATATATCTTAGACGTCCTGATGAATCTAAGCATGGCAGACAACTTTCAAAAGTTACCTTTCCACCCAGATAGAGGCCTGACTGAAAATAACTGAACTGCAACTCCTGACCACTGAGTGCTTAACCCGAAAACAGAAGGAAATGGGTGGATGCTTCCCCTAAAGGTGGCCTGGATTTAAATGTTTCTTTTCAGAAATACCTGATAGCAAAAGAATAGCAAATTTGCTTCACACTGAAAGTCAAAACTCCATCTCAAAGGTCATGCAGATTCTCCAGAGTAATTTCCCCCATTATTTTAGAGCTTTTAGTATGACATCACTGTTAGAGAACTCTTTGTTATCAGCATTCTTCTACATACTTTCAAAATATGAAGACCAAAATAGGTGGGCTATCTTTTTTGTTGTGACACCTGTCCTCCGAAGCATACCCAGTACTGTTCTGGTTCTTATCACGCTACTCGCTCAACCAGGAAGAATATACCGGAATCCTTAAGACTTCTACCTCGATTGGACCTCAGAGGTGTCCAAGCCACCATATGGAGTCACGGCGAGGCAAGGCAACCATATTATTAAAACACCAAATCCTGATGGATCCGGCAAACTGAACAGCCATCCTCTCTGGTGCTGGTACCGCTCTGATACTTCCTCCCCCATTTTAAAACAACTGATGATTATAATATTGCTGGTGGGCCTGTTGATGACCCCTGCGATGACGACAGTCTTCATCTTGGAACTTCTTCATGGCTTGTCAATGACTCACCTCCCAGTCCTCTCCAGACCGCCCTCGGTGCTTAGACACTTCTTCTTCCTCCTCCTGATTTTCCACTCCGTCATCGACTAGTACAAACTCCTCTTCGTCGCCCTCTCCCTCCTGCGACTCTCCATCCAGTATGCAGAGATCAGGTCTCCAGTGGCTCAGGTAGGCATAGAGCTCGTCTGAACTACAAGCACCAAGACGAGGAAGCAGAAAATTGTACTATGAAGACGTTTGTCTGACGTCCCCAAGCGAGGTCATACAAACTGGACGGGTTAACTTAATGTTAGACATTGTCAGGGTTAGGAGTTAATGCTCACAGATGGGTTAATGTTAGACATTGTCAGGGTTAGGAGTTAATGCTCACAGATGGGTTAATGTTAGACATTGTCAGGGTTAGGAGTTAATGCTCACAGATGGGTTAATGTTAGACATTGTCAGGGTTAGGAGTTAATGCTCACAGATGGGTTAATGTTAGA